>CM050169.1:72837529-73032529 GCA_027410445.1 Discoglossus pictus
GTTACACATATTAGGATGTCTGGCTGTTTGACTAAAGTCTTACATCTTGACAAGAACTTCCTGTCACATTATTCAATAAAATTGTATGTCTTCACTGGCTATTAGTAAAGTATAGCCTGTCAATGAGCCCACCAAGTAAGGGCCCGATGCTAGTTCCTTTCTTTTGTAGATTACACCATGTTTTTAGTTTTAGTTCAAAGTAAGTCTCCCTAGCTATGTTAATCACCCAGCCCAAAAACATTGCAAGAAAACTGCAACAAGAGACTGCGGCAAGCCAGAGCCAAAAATTACAGCAAACTTTTCCATTGATTTTTCACAGTCGAAATATTGTGAATTATTCTGTTACACTTTGACACCCAAAACCTATGCTAATAAGACTTTACTGATCACTTGCAAATCAGGGAAGTGCCATAATTGCAAAAAACAGAAGAAAATATTATTGGTACCAAGGACCATTCGCAAAAGGCTTTAAATCCCTTGCTGAGTGTCGCAGCACCTCTTAAAAGGACAGAAAAACATTTGAAAACAATAGAAAAGCATGCAAGATCATCACAAATGAACCATTTACATTGCCACTGGCATTTGCCTGCAATCTAAAACTATTAATTGTCACCTGTGACTTAATAGACATATAGAAACAGAAAATATCTGCTCACAGCTGGATAAATCTCTTAAAGAGACAACACATCATAAATGGACTAGGAAATCATATAACTCAATTACAAATAATATCATACAGTCACAGAGACACATATGTAAAAAAATAAAATCATATAAATACACCAATATGTTTGACCTATCACATATATATTGAAGCACCAACTACTGGAAATATCATAAATCCACATGATATATTACAATAACCAGGGTAACACAGACCACAGGGTTAATAACAATCAGCAAACATGCATAGACACAACAGATAATATGAAGCAATCACCATAAAAGGGATAGATACACCACAAACAATACTCTCCAACTTTAGTGATCAGCACCACAGCACAGTACACACAGAGATCATCTAGGGCACATCCATGGTAAGGTAACATTAATCTTGGATCTCAGGCACTGGTGCGGGGAGAGATATGTCATCATGGACAGCATGAGGCCTGAAAAAGAGGACAGGCTGAAAACTATACTGGTTAAATGGGGGAGATGGACACCACAGGTAGATCAATAGATAGCACAGGCCATGCATTAGATCATCACATGGAGCATATAAGGAACAGGCTGTTATAGGCCAAAAGGCATGGCCATATAGGGACATATAATGACCAGGGAGATTAAACTAATGTGCTGAAGCTGTTCACAAAGGCCTACAAACACAAAAGGAGGCTGTGAAGAGGCACATGGAGCAACAAGAATTGTACCTTCATCAACGGGAATCATGGGTACACCTGTCATGGAAAGTCCCACAACATTATTGATGTGCAAGTGGCAGCATGTATACCAATAATGATCATGTGACAATTAGTGATAGTCTTAATTATCAGTTGATCATTATTTACACATTTCAGATGATTAACAACCTATTAAGTGAAATGGTGAGGCCCATCAGTGTCACAATGTATATGTATCAAAATATTAACTCGCACTAATCACTAATGATCTTGTTCACAAAATAGGGATGATTATCGTTTAAATAAGTATGTTAAAACACATTTTATATATATATTAATAAATGTGAACACTTGTAAGCCATACTTGTGTCACTGGAATGTTCTGGAATCATAAATGCATGAAGGGATGCCTACACAGGATGATGACCAATAACCTAAAACATAACAGTGAAGTAACTGTAATGTATGTTGATATACCATGAGAAACACACTGAAACAAAAATAACAATATAACAATATCATTGTTTATTATATACACAGAGCACAGTCATAAACATATCCAACAGTGCATTAATATCAAGGGTGTGGTGTGGGTGGATCTGAAAGGACATGAGGCTGGAAAATGGCAAAACCTAAAACAGCAACCAGAATCTGATGAATAAAAATATCACCATTCAGCACTACATATAACTAATAATGCGCATATGACATACTTTATGCCTTCATTTGCTCCATTACACTGATACTGAAAATCTTGGATTATGTAATCCAATACAATTACATTCATAAACTGTGGTCCAAAAAGTCGGTCCTAAACTAAAAAAGGCAGATAAGGAGAAAAAAATATCTAAAAAAAACCTGTATGTACAGTAGTAAATAATGTAACGCTAACAATAAATCAACTTCTGAACTTCATCCACAAGCAGTGCACACCTTTCTCTGCTATTTCAAATCACTTGCCATCACCAGGATTAATGATGTGGCATCTCACAAGGATTGCTTAGCTGTGACTACATTCAGTAGGGCCAGAGTACTATCACCATCTCTCTATGATATTTTAACGCTTGTATTAATGCTACCTTGGAATTAATGGCCAGCTTTGAACTTTGATAGTCTCATGCCATATCTGCATTGTTATGAGCTGAACTGAACACGAAACACGTATTATTGAACACGATATTTGATTAAATATTGTCGTGTGAGATAATTCTGCTGGAGGGATATCATTGATGGAATGGCTGATAGCTGCTGTGTATATAGTCACTTACATTATTTGGGCGGACTGCTTGGACATGAGGAGAATACTTTCATGTACCTGAATTGTGCCTAAAAAACAAAAAACAAAACATATTTATTACTAAGGGACTGCACCATTTCTTAACAGCATACCTAAGTGACCATCAATTGGGGGAATGGTAAACATAACCCTACATGTCCACAGAGAAGAGAATCATGGATTATTTGATAGGGTGAAGCCATCTGGTTACAAAATATCAGCATCACATGGGCCATGATCCTCTATACCAGGGCTGTCCAAGTCTGGTACTGGTGAGCCCCACACAGGCCTGTGTTTGCGGATATCCTTTCTGTGCACAGGTGAGTCAATCAGGATGACTAAAGAAACAATTCACTCACCTGTATGCAGCAGGGATATAATCAAATCCTGGCATGTGTGGGGCTCTCCAGGACCGAACTTGCCCACCCCTGCTCTATATTGTAGCTAAGCTAGATTATGCCAACATTTGGATCAATAGATTGTGACTGAGGAGTGATGTTGAAAAGGTCAAATCCTAGGCATAGCCCCTATCTTCTGTTCCACCCTACCACAGAGCCTCCACCCCCTGTGCCACTGCCTAAGTCCCTAGACTAGGGAGAGTTTCAGGGTGAGGTATCCCCCCCCCCTGGAGGCAGCAGCACTGATGTAGGAGGAGGCATGGAGGAAGTCAAGAAGGGGGCAGGATGCATGTGTGCGGGGGAAGCCTCTGGGGTGAAGTAAGTGGTGATTGGAGCAAGAGCACGCTCAGGGTATGTCCATACTGATGTGGATTAGTGTGATCAGGTTCTGCACCGCCTGGAGCAGCCTGGCCATATAGGACTTCACCTGCTGGTTGTGCTGCCTTGGCACAATATGAATCCTCCTGAGGCTGCAACCCACGAAGGCCTGGAGGGAGGAGACACAGGCCTAGATCCCCTGCATAGCATCTCCACAGTCTCTCATCAGGACCAGCATCTCCCCCATGATGGCCTCCAATGGTGGGCCTTGGGATTGGGTTTCAAGTTGCCTGGGCATGGCTTTGGGAAAAGGCGATGGTGATGGCTAAGTGGAGAGGTGAGGAAGAATGTATGCAGGTAATGTGGGAGGAGCAGCTGATGGTGGTAATGGCGGCAGTGAGTTGGCATCAGTCCAGTGCTGCACCCAGGTGGCATATCAATCTTTGGGCCAGTGGGGACAAATGCCACTAGTTTGGCAGAAGGTTCGGCCAGTTCCAACAACGAACAAATTAATTGGGCTCCTCTTCCTAGCACGGATCCTGGTGGGTGGGGTATTGTCAGCAGCCTCTTGCTTCAACTGCACTTACGTCCCAGCCTCTGTCTATGTAATGGATCCAGACCTCCTGTCAGCTGCAATGAGAGAAGAATGTGGTTAACAACGGTATATGGATACCATGATCTTTCGATTGATGTGTGTTCCACTCCATATGACATGTACAGTAGTTATCTTGAACCTGGATTGTTCCCTAATTAGCTAATGTCTGATGCTATCCTGTGCTGGATGTTATCATTTCTTTTTATTATGAGTTTGTCTGTCATTGGCTCATAACAATATCTTGATTCATGCTGCAGTGTGGCCTCTGCAGAACATGCATATACATACTCTGGAGAATTTGATGCCGGGCTTTCATCATACCGATGTCTCACAAACCTCACGTCCCTATTAGCAAAACCCAGCTCAGTGACTGTGGCTGCTACATCCTTCCAGGCCTTGCACATGGGTAAGGCCTTAACTTCCCTACCCCCTGTAATGATATGCTCATGGGCACAGATCGCATGAGGAGTACCACCGTCTCATCTGGCCTATAGTTTGGGGCCCTGTGTTTGGCTCCATCTGTTTGGTAGAGGGTGGGTGTGTTTGGATGGTGTAGCCTAGCTATAAGTGTATCTATGTGTATTATTATTCTATGTGAATATATACTGTATGATATCAGTATTTTTGTGCATTATAATATTAATTGTACAGTTGTAATTGGTTAGTTATAATAATAAAATAATAGAGACCTGTACTCCAATCTGTCACTTCTCCTGCTCTCTCTCTCTCTCTCTCTCTCTCTCTCTCTCTCTCAATAAGCCTCCAACTTCTGGGACCTAATTTGGAAAAAAAACACAGTCAGTGTTGTTGAGGGAGGCTCACAAATATATGCAGTATGCCTGTCAATCACTAATCTGTTGGCCATTTTCCATTGGCTCCTATGTCTGTGGCACAGCAAGAATATCTGCAAAAGTTGATCAGTGAATTGTTGTGTGGATGATGTAATCCAGCCCTTCAGTGCAACTGACAGAAGCATGATTTATAGATGTAGGCTGAATGATGTCATTTAGGGGTGTGCAAGTTTAGCATTAACGTGTAACGTAGGGAAGAAAATCTCCCACAGCCGATTATGTCGAGGCCACAAATTACACTGGGCAATTAGCATAGGGTCCTAAAACATTTGTTTCAACCCAGAATTATCAAGGAGCCATGTTTTTCAATTGATGTCACAATATGAATCTTAACACTTCACCCCATCACTGTGCTGTTCATCCTATTTGTGTTTATAATGTAACATAATTACTGATCCTGATTTATATATTATAGGAGATGTTTCTGTCTTTATTTCATGCTTTGCATGGATGAAAGGATAATTATATTCTGAAAGTTTGCACTGTATTCTCTCTTAGTTAGCCATTAAACGTATCACATTTTACTCCATTTTGTTTCCTGTTGTTTCTATGGCTAATGAAGTACTACTTCATAACATAATTTGTGTAGATATTTTGGTGAAATATTTGAAAAGACTTGCCTGCATTGAAAGTGGGACATGGGTTAAAATAAATGAGTGGGTTAATGTTATTGAACTATTGATGAGTGGGCTAATGTTATTGGACTCTTGGTACCTATGGAACTATATGACTCAAACATGACTACTATATTGTTGGGTTTTTGATGTTTAACGTATCACACATAATAGCTGCTTCTTGCATATAATTGTTACTTAGCACACTTTTTAGAAGCCAGCTGCTAATGAGGTATTCACATGTTTGTTATTCTAAGTGCAGAAAAGTGCTTTTCAAGACGTTCAGCTGAAAGAAGTTTGACAAAATGTAATGTTATTATTGCATAGAAAAAAACACTATTTACATGCACAGCTGGCTGGTTTATGTGGTAATGGCCAAAGTGTTTAACAATCTGTTCTTTAGAAGTCATTTAGCCCTCACTGGCCCTTAACTGCTCCAGTTGTCCATAAGTTGCTCACATTATCAATTGTGATGGCTAAAATGGAACAGATTAATGGTGTTCAAACCAGAAAGTCTTTGTACAAAACACTAAGAGCTAACCTAATTGCATTCTTAGCAGTTTCTTTATTACAATTACACAATAAAATATGGCTTTTAATGGGGAAAACAAGTGTTTTTGTTGTCACTAACTAGGAGAGCGACAGACAGCTTGAGCAGCAAGAGGTTGTGTTAAAAGCTTATTATTTTAACACAGATGAAAAAAAATAACTCTTTAGCATGTCAAAAAGGAACCTTTGCTGTAATTACAGTGGCTAAAAGTACAAGCAGACCAAGCAGTTAAGTTTAAAATATGTTTTAACTTTTGTAAATTTACAATGATATATTCCTTTCATATTATAGCTGTATGCAGTAAAACATTTACAATATTTGCATAGCATCTGAAAATCACTGACGCATACAAACTTGGAATATAAAATAAAACTTTGTTGTGTATTTAGAGGAAGAATGCCATGGCTTGTAATACCTGGGCCATACTGTGTTAATAAGTCTATTTGCGCCAATATTTCTCAGAAAAAATTCTATATATTCCTTAAAATGTTATAATGCAATGGGTTTGAAAATAGTTTTATTTGAATCAGTTATGAATTTGTAAATAATACTTTAATAATTGACAAATAAAGACTTAAGAGGTAGCTCACAGCTAATTAAATATATGCTTAATTGTAAGGTTCCAGCTGGGGTAAAACTCTATGGCAGGGGTGGGCAAGTTCGGTCATGGAGGGCCACACACAAGCCTGGATATGAAGATATCCTTTCTATGCAGGATGGACTGAAGAAGAGATTGACTTACCTGTGTGCAGCAGGGATATCCTCGAATCCAGGCATGTGTGTTGCACCCCAGGACAGAACTTGCCCACCCCTGCTGTAATTTATATTGTTATATCATCAATGGGATTGGAGTAGTGCTGACTGGTAGGTTGTCTGAGGAGTTTTAGAATTATCTGTTTATTAGCATAACTCAATGCACACGTCAACATGTTTCTGAGGCAGTTTTAAGTGCAAATAGTCCCAGTCTTTAAACCATATTCATATAGATTTCAAGTAAATGGTATTTTAGAAATGATTGAAAGTTAGTATAAATGTATGTTTTTACAAGCTCTATATATGAGCATGCTATTTTCCTATCACTCAAAATTTTACATTTATTCTATACATTTACAATATTCTGATACTCTTTTTCAGACAGCCTCCAAGTCTCTTACATCCCCTTTGTTATGTAAAATGGGTGAGTAGAATCACTTCACCTGGAGGCTCTAACATTACATTTCAAAAGTAATTTCCTTAATAAAAGCTGTATTTTACATGCCTTCCATACATATTTCATTCTTATACATGACAAAATAATTACAATGGTCCTAAATGTGTGTCAAAATAGTAAACAGGTGTTGGAGGGCCTGCACAGGTGCCAGGTTCTCCTATGATCAGACTGTGGGTGAAGATCGACACACAGGTGCTTTGATAATGATGATTACTGTGATTTGTAATATGTACATCTAAAAAAACACATTTGTTCATAAAAACACAGTTTAGGTCTACAACTATACTTCATTTAGCTCTGTAAGTTCCCGGAAATCGGAGTGCTAAGCGAAACAGTGCTAAATTGGGTTATTTTAATATAGGACATATAGGAATAGGGGAACTCACGGAAAAAATACACAAAAGCAATATATAAAGTTTTAAGAAACTACAAGCGTAACAACAACACTAACTGAACATAATATAATACTCTATAAAAAAGACAGCAAAGATCAACACTATAAAGTCCACTTTACATGGCAGGTGTAGAGGATTCAGGCTCCTCCTGCATTCTGTTTTTTTTAACACAAACTTGTCCAAGGAAGAGAGTTTGCTTTTTACTGCCATTCAGCAGATGTTGGTAGCAAGACACTACCCCCAGAATGCCATCTTCTACCAGTTGTTGGAGGTCCTCGTTTGTAAGGCTCCTGCCTTAACCTTGTAGCAACTCCTCAATGTCCTTGGCATTAGCATCTCCCAATACAGCCGTATTGACTAGGTCTACAATCTCCGCAATGATGGACTGTTCAGGTTCCTCATCAACACACAATTTTGGCATTATCTTCCTCCACGCTCCTTTCAGACATTTCTGTGCTACTTCCTTTCAGGACAAATCAGTGTTACTTATGGCTTGCATGATGGTATGCTTTTTCTAAAAGTCCATCATGGAATCTTTGTCTTTGCTTTCTGTCTTGGAAATGATCCAGTAGTGTGTAAATATGATCAAAGGCATTGAACATCGCAATGACCCCATGATCCATTGGCTGGATTAGTAAAGTAGCATTGGGTGGCAGGAAAACTACTTCTACTACTTCGACTTGGAGCATTGTCAATCAACAGGAGCACTTTGGCCTCAATTTATTTATGCCTGCAGTAGCATTGCATGGTTTGATAATGTAATCATCACTGGCGTTCCCACCCAAACTCACTTCTGCTCAAGCGATTTGAAGGTGCGCCTTGGCATTCACTTCCAGAACAGTCTAGTCTCGTCAATGCTGAATATCAGTTTTGGAGGATAATTGCCTCTTTCTACAATGTATTTTAAAGTGGCTGGAAAGGATGCAGCAACTTTGGTGTCAGCGCTTGCCGCTTCTCTGGCGATTCTGATGTTATGCAGGTTATTTATTTTCTTAAAGCTGTCAAACCAACTTCTGCTGGCTGAAAAGCTTTTGGTCATATCTGGTGCGGATTGTGGAGGTTGGTAACTTAAAATCTGCTCCTATGTCCACTTGGTGTTCTCCTTTTACAAGCGGTCAAGCCCCTGTATACTCACATCCAAAGAAATGCTTTGGTGCTTCAATTTGGGCTGATGTTCTTTGTGCTCACTCATATAATTTCTGTACATGTTATTGGACTAATAACTACCAGGTGATGAGAAACAAGGGAACATGAAAAATATTCTGCACCTCCTCTCTGATTGGTTGTTGTAGGAATTGGTCTCTTTCTGGGGCTTTCTGCTCCTCCAGACTGTCACTTTCTTTCACCTCCTTCCTCTTGTTCGCTGCTCTCTATCCCTATTGTGGGAAACAGTGTTAAAAGGTGCATTGGCAGCCAAAAAACACTGCTATAGCCCTCAACAATGGTGCACTCCCTTATATCTCTGCTCTCATTCCCAAATACTGCCCCGCCCGCCCTCTTCGTTCTGCTAACAACCTCCTTCTTTCCACCACTCTTGTCACCTCCTCTCATTTTCACCTTCAGGACTTTTCTTGTCCTGCCCCTATTCTCTGGAACTCATTGCTTCATTCCACCAGACTATCTCCCTGTCTCAAAACCTCACTAAAAACACATCTGTTTAAATAAACCTATCACCTGCCACCTTAACATGCACAACACTTCTCTCGCCCTCTTGTACCACAAACAAAACCTATTGTTCCATTATGATTATTGTAGTCGACTCATCTATCTACCTAAAAAATAAAACCTCATACAACTATTAATTATGCCTCATGAACATTTCAGACATTTACTGATAGCATCACTCCCATATACAAGGGAAATAAAAACCAGTAGAGTAATTATACTTTGTAAGCTGCTGCCTTTTATCCAATCTTTGCACAAACATTTATAGATTATTAATTTTCAACACTACACTGTCACAAGTAAGCTCCATCTATTTTCTGTAAAAAGGACATTTAAAAAATTGTATAAGGAGATCCATGGATCTACACTTCTATTTATCTACAGTATACAGACTTTTTTTGTACCTTTTTAATTTTCAGAAATAAAGTTATGTCAGAAAAAAAGATGCTATCCAAACCATTCATATCAATTTAAAAAGGAATTGTCTCTTTCTCTTGATTTTTCGGGAATAAGCAACAAGGTATCATTGCTTAATCTTTTTTTACTGGAAATCTGTTGATTCCACATCCCTGTAACTATAAATATGATTTAAGACATTTTATGTTTCTATTTCTGTTTAAAAGTAATGATCATTTATTCTTCAGTAATTAGTAATAAATCATATTTTATTGTATTATTAGGCATGACAAAATATTGTTTAATAAATTCTATCTTAAGCATTTTATGTTCCTGAGATGTTTTATACTGTGCAAGCAGCTACATTTTCTGTTGTGACCAAATGGGGGTTCTGTGTGACTTTAATAATTGTGAGCAACCAGACACACTTATATACTTATTCTTAAATGGTCTTGTTAACAGAAAAGTTAAATATATATTTTGGGTATAGGTTTTTGGGGTTAACCATTTCACTCACACACTCCTATCACTAAGACACGTGTAAGGTGTAAATCACAAATACAGAATGAAAAAATCCTGCCCTTTTCAAACAACTGCTATGGTTATTTAAAGTGTACATGCACCAAATATTCCACAACTATTGTTTACATGCAACAACCTACAATCACTCAGCATCATGCTGAAAGCATTACCAATTAAATCATTTTCTGCTGTGTAGAAGTTAATTGTTTGTTTATAGACCAATCATGTTTTAGTTAAGGAAACTAATAATTACTGATACAACAACATGATCTAGGCCTTGGTCACCAGAAAATTGATAGAGCTTTATATTGTTTAATACGAATAACAAAATAGACAGCTTAGCTATTATGGAGGCATTTATGTACCTTTTATGTCCTTTGTGTTGATGATCCAGGTACTTTATTTCCTTATCAACATTGCATTATAGAACAGATTAGTGTTCTCATCAAAGTCAATTGCCTCATTATTATATGGTGTGCACTGTATGTGTAATGTTGGTATTGGTAAAATCATTATTTCCAGTAGAAGATGTATGTACACAATGTGCATGTGTTGGACCACAACACACCATGCTGATCCACTGGGTATTCATGTCATAGATACTGGAGTTGGTTGACAGTTCCTTCTACAGTGGGCCACAGCATACAGCTCCTGGT
The DNA here is from genome assembly GCA_027410445.1 of Discoglossus pictus. Lineage (NCBI taxonomy): Eukaryota > Metazoa > Chordata > Amphibia > Anura > Alytidae > Discoglossus > Discoglossus pictus. Next base: position 72,848,316 of record CM050169.1, read on the forward strand.
ATTCCTAGAAGGTCTCCCATCCAAGTAATAACCAGGCCCAAACCTCCTTGGCTTCAGGGTGGTGTGACCTCTTGGTTCCCTGACTTGGAATCAAAACCAGGTCACAGTGGTGAAAGCACGGAATCATAACCACTGGACCACCAGGGAACCTGCAATGTGCTTACTGGCAGTTATATTTAAAGAGCTATTCTAATGAAAATTGTATATGTAAAATTTATGAAACTTGTCTAATATGACAGTTACTCCTCCATGTTTATCTACAGTGGAAGCTGCCATTTTAACATCAGTTATATTAATGTTCTCAGCTTTATAACACTTCACAATACCGAACATGCATATAGGTCTTATAGTTATAATAGGCATATGATAAAAATGATACACATATATTTGAACTTCTACAAGTAAACTATCTTATATAATAATCATAATCTTCATAATACATTTATATTTCACTTTTCTCTCAGTGGTTATGAGGAAAAGAGAATTAAAAAGGGAGAGAGGGAAAGCCTGAGCGAAGAGCTTGGTCTTCAGTCTCTTTTTGAAAATGTCCAAATTAGACACCTTTTGAATGTAGTAGAAGGTTCCAGAAAGTTGGTGCTCCAGAAATAAAAGTTCTGGACCCTGATGTTTGTGTAGAGATTCTACGGATTGTTAATGCATTTTCAGCTACAGATCTTAAGCCAAGTACTCCTTGCTCATTGTGCTTTACAGAAAGCTACTATACCTCTCTGGCAAGGCACCCAACAGGTGCAAACATATCTCTGGGGTTTGTTATTTCTCATGTTCATGGAGAAATTGTCTGGCAACATGGGGATATTTTTCTTCTGTGATGGACACAAGAGAGTGAAAAGAGTGCTGCTATCCAAGTCTTTCTTAGATTTGTTCATCTTCAGATTGAATGCCTATGACCTTGTTTTTATAATGAGAGTATTTCTTAGATTATTAATTTACTTATTATTTATTATTATAGCCATAAATTAAGCTTTTAGCTACAAATGCACCCAATGCCTTTTAAACTCTGCTTTCACAAGCTCCATTGGTAGAGAGGTCCACAATCTGACTGTCCTTAAAATAGCTTTTTTTTTTAATTTAAGAAAAAAAAATCTGAAATATATTTTCCTTTAACCAAAAAAGGTTGACATATTTTCATGTTCCTTTGTTTCTCATTATGTGGTTGTTAACCAATGAAATCGAAAGAATTTTGAAAAAAAATGTTTTGTACTTTGTTGCAGAAAATGAGCACCCGTAAAGAAGACCCACCAAAAAAGCATTTAGCTTGACATGAAAATGCAGGTGCTGGAGCTATTACGAAAATGTGAACTTAAGTTGACATTGGAACAGCTTTAAATTTGTCATCTTCTACAATCAGAACAATTTTGAAAAATAAGAACAAAATAAAGTCTTTAGCAACCACAAGCATAACATCTTCTCAGACAAAGATAACAATATTAAGAAGCTATGCCTTGGAGAAAATGAAGAAATGTCTTTCCATTTGGATCAGTGATGAAACTGAATGCAACATTCCATTAAGTCAGACTATCATCATGGAAAAGGCTAGATGTATCTTTAGTCATATTCAAATACAAACACAGTATATGACAGAACCTAGCTAGCAGAGGTTGGTTTGATAGATTTAAAACATTTAAATCGCCGGAGAAGCTGAGAGTGCAGATACTGAAGCTGCCGCAGTCTTTCCTTCGACTTCCATCTTTAATTGAAATAGGGAATTATGCTGCAGAAGTAGTTTTCAACATTGACAAAACTGAATTCAAAGCTGCCAAAGACCATTTAACACTTCTTCTAGGTGTTAATGCCAGTGGTGATTTCGAAATAAACCCATTACTTTTGTGTATCATTCCAAAACCCCAGGAGTCATGAAAGGGATTCAAAAATTGAGTTTACGTGTCATTTGGGAATTTAACAGTAAATCTTGGATCACGATGGGCACTTCTGAAAATTGGTTTATAGAACATATTTGACCATCCATAAAACACTACTGTAGGCATAAAAGTTAAACCTAATGCTCAATAACTGATCGATAATGCTCCAAGCCATCCTACTCACTTGTCTGACTTGGACTGTTGCATTCTGGTTGAAGTAGTTTTCCTGCCATCCAACACTACTTATTTAATCCAGCCAATGGAGCAGGAAGTCATTGCATCACAGATTCCAGCAACTTATTGATAATAACAACAGGGGGGAAAAAATCAATTATGCAATAAAATAAAAAAATATCATCATGGAAAGCAACAGCAATCTCTCTTGGAAAGAAGTGACAAATAAATGCATGAAAGGAGTGTTGAGGAAGATATGGCTGGAGCTATCTGACGATTTTCAACCAGAAGAGCCCATTATTTATCAAATTGTTGACTTGGAGCTTCATTCAATTGATCAATCATAAGTTACTGTAGTACATTATACAAAATATATAGGGAGAGAGTCACATTAGAGGGGTTAACTGATGGGAAAGTGTATGAGCATTTTAGGCAAACCCGTGCCAGTATTGAGGAGCTCTATGTGGTCCTGAGGGAGGACTTTGAGCCTTCCTCACAGAAAATAGAGCAATCCCAGGGATGACACGGATGCTAGCCGCAATACACTTCCTTGTATCTGGTAGTTTCCAGAATACTGGTGCTATATTAGGAGGAATGTCTAAGGCAAGATTTTCAAGGTGTCCGAGCACATTCCTCTGTGCTATTGTTCTGAAAGCTAACAGATACATCAGTTTCTCCAACACTGTTGAAGAGATCTTGAAGGTGAAAGCTGATTTTCATCGAATGGGAGGTATCCCCAATGTGCTAGGTGTATTGATTGCACATATGTTGCATTGATACCTCCTAAAGATAACTAAGTGCTGTTCAGAAATCGCAAACACTATCATTCTATCAATGTACAGGTTGTTTGTGATGCAAAAATGCACATACAAAGTGTGTTTGCAGGCTTCCCTGGAAGTGCTCACGATGCCCATATCCTGCGTCAGTCCCCGACCTATCATTACTTCCAGTCTGCTCAATATCCATCTGGGTGACTACTAGGTGAGTACCCATAAGTAATCACAGCCAAGCATATCTTACAAAGAGAGAATACCCTAACATATAAATCATGTTCAACTGTAAAACAAAAATCAGATAATGATGTACTTTCCCTACAAAGGGATTTGCATAAATTAGAGAAATGGGTGGCTAAATGGCAGATGAGATTTAATACGAATAAATGCAAAGTTATGCATTTGGGAAGGAAAAATAGCCATGCAATCTATAATCTTAATGGAGCAAATCTAGGTGTATCGGATATTGAAAGGGATTTGGGAGTGCTTGTGGACAACCACCTAGGTAACAGTGCTCAAAGCCAAGCAGCAGCTGCAAAGGCAAGTAAAATATTAGCATGTATTAAGAAGGGTATAGAAGCAAGGGAAGCAAATATAATTCTGCCACTATACAAATCCCTAGTACGCCCTCATTTGGAATATGGAGTACAATTTTGGGCACCACTTCATAAAAAATACATTTTAGAGCTGGAAAAAGTACAGAGAAGGGCTACAAAACTAATAAGGGGGATGGAGGGGCTAAGTTATGAAGAAAGACTAGCCAAATTAAACTTATTTTCGCTAGAAAAAAGGCGTCTACGAGGGTGATATGATAACCTTATATAAATACATCCAGGGTCAATATAAGGCTTTGTCAAGTGAACTTTTTGTAGCAGGAGATTTTCAACTGACAAGAGGTTAGAGGAAAAAAGATTTCACCTTAAACAAAGAAAAGGGTTCTTCACAGTTAGGGTGGTTAAACTGTGGAATTCTCTACCAAAGGAGGTGGTAACAGCGAATTCGATAGACAACTTCAAAAAGGGGTTAGATATATTTTTGAATAAAGAGGGCATTCAAGGCTATCCTAGATAACTAGCGAAGGAATATTGATCCAGGGAGAAATATGATCGCCAGTTTCTGGGGTCAGGAAGGAATTTTGCTTTTTTTCCCCTTATGAAACAATTGGCAAAGTTTCAATGTTTTTTTTTTTTCTGTTTGCCTTCCTCTGGATCAATTAACAATTAATAATAAATAGTGCACATTAAAAAGATCAATAGAGATCTAAAAATGTTGAACTTGAGGGACTAACTCTTTATTCATCCTCCAATACTAAACTATTAATAATTATTTAATCAACAAAATAAATTAATAACTAATCCGCATATTGCAGATCAGAGGAGATCTTAACAGGTTGAACTTGATGGACTGAAAGTCTTTTTTCAACCTAATTACTAAGGCCCTCATTCAATTGCGATTTTGCCAATTGAATAGGGCTCTAAATAAGCACATAACATATATTTTTTAAAGAAGTTTTTAGTTAGTGAAAACCTTGCTTTTGGATAGATGCTTAATAACTAAAAACTTCTTTAAAAAAAATATGTTATGTGCTTATTTAGACCCCTATTCAATTGGCAAAATTGCAATTGAATGAGGGCCTAAGTAACTATGTATTGCTCTGACGTTCACATGTGACTAAGAAAGTAACACTGCCTGAGCCATTGCATTATTGCTTGTTGCTGAGCATAACCCTGTGTGATGCGGTCATAGGAGTATCAGGTTCCCACCCCCATATACATAAACTAACATCACATGAATCATTATGTATACGTTCATAAGCTTTAACAAACATCACAAACATCACAATAATATCTACATCTCCCATTTTGTTTACTTCAGGTGATGTAGGACCTGGGTGTTTGTTGTGGTTGTTGACTACTGTGAACAATCCACAAACACAGGCGGAGGAGAGTTATAATGTGGCCCATGCCACATGCCGAAATGTAATAGTGCTCATTTGGTGTGCTTAAGATGCGCTTCAGATTCTTACATTCAACTGGAGGGGCGCTACAGTATACCCAAGAAAAGGTTTGTCAGATATTAATGGCCTGCTGTCTGCACAATATAGCAGTACAGGCCAACTGTCTGGGGGACATTGACGGTTCAGCTCCTTCAGGAGGAAGAGCCTCTACCTCTCCCTGTTTTGGATAATGTTCAGGGGTCACGGCCAACGTGCACACATCATTTGTGAGTACTTCACATGAAAGTACAAAACAACCAACTATAATTTAGCTTGATTATGCCTAACTAACTAATACAACTCTTTTCTCCTTTCCCATTGTCATACAGAATTCCAAACAGTCCACAGTAGAGGAGAGCTTCCTGATATGATATATGTCCCCTATCTTTCTGTACTGTCTGACCACAATCCATTCTCTCTCTTTCTTTCAGTGCAAATTCACTCTGGTTTTAAGGCCTACTACATCTGTGAGAATCTCAGAATTGCATTCAGAACACCTCAGCAGTGCAAATTCACTCTGGTTTTAAGGCCTACTACATCTGTGAGAATCTCAGAATTGCATTCAGAACCCCTCAGCAGTGCAAATTCACTCTGGTTTTAAGGCCTACTACATCTGTGAGAATCTCAGAATTGCATTCAGAACACCTCAGCAGTGCAAATTCACTCTGGTTTTAAGGCCTACTACATCTGTGAGAATCTCAGAATTGCATTCAGAACACCACAGCAGTGCAAATTCACTCTGGTTTTAAGGCCTACTACATCTGTGAGAATCTCAGAATTGCATTAAGAACACCTCAGCAGTGCAAATTCACTCTGGTTTTAAGGCCTACTACATCTGTGAGAATCTCAGAATTGCATTCAGAACACCTCAGCAGTGCAAATTCACTCTGGTTTTAAGGCCTACTACATCTGTGAGAATCTCAGAATTGCATTCAGAACACCTCAGCAGTGCAAATTCACTCTGGTTTTAAGGCCTACTACATCTGTGAGAATCTCAGAATTACATTCAGAACACCTCAGCAGTGCAAATTCACTCTGGTTTTAAGGCCTACTACATCTGTGAGAATCTCAGAATTGCTTTCAGAACACCTCAGCAGTGCAAATTCACTCTGGTTTTAAGGCCTACTACATCTGTGAGAATCTCAGAATTGCATTGAGAACACCTCAGCAGTGCAAATTCACTCTGGTTTTAAGGCCTACTACATCTGTGAGAATCTCAGAATTGCATTCAGAACACCTCAGCAGTGCAAATTCACTCTGGTTTTAAGGCCTACTACATCTGTGAGAATCTCAGAATTGCATTCAGAACACCTCAGCAGTGCAAATTCACTCTGGTTTTAAGGCCTACTACATCTGTGAGAATCTCAGAATTGCATTCAGAACACCTCAGCAGTGCAAATTCACTCTGGTTTTAAGGCCTACTACATCGGTGAGAATCTCAGAATATTGCCCTCCCTCCCTCCCTCCCTCCCCCTCACCCACCCACCCCAACTCAGATTAAATTTATAGAGCCATGGAAATCACCTGACTTCCTACTTGCAGATATATCATCTCAACACTAGGGGTCAGCCAACATACTAGTCTTTCACCTCATATCCCTCCCCTCTTCCTCTAAAATAAAACTCATTCTATCTTTCACCTGCTTCCTGACCCTTGCTATTCCTATTTCTTACTCTTCCCCAGTTCTCTGCCCTTTAATTCCCTTTAGATTGTAAGTAGCGAGTTTCCAGTCTTGTAGGGTGCTTTGGTATAAAGCACTTTCTGCTAAGATTCTAAGCTCAAACAGGGCCCTTCAACTTTGAATTTGTTAAACGTGTATTTCCCCTGTTCTTATCCCCTGTACAGCGCTACGGAATATGTTGGCGCGATACAAATAAAAGATAATAATAAAATGATGCATTATTGATTAACACTGGATCAACTACAACATGCTATGCTATATGTTAATGGTAAGTATGCACATATTCCCATACACATCATATGTACTGATATCTGCAAACCTCCAGAAACTAAGCTAAATGGATCGGATTATATATTCCACCATGTCAATGTATATAGGCCCCACAATCATAAATGAAAACCTCTTCACAGTACAGAACATTAATGTTCACCTTGTCTGATCATGCTAATCCAAATCCAATAGAGGGCAATGCAATTAATAGCAATCTGGAAATATTAACATACCAGCATATTTTAAATGATAATCAATGTTCAGCATAGGATGCAAAGAAGGGATCTTACCTTTATGTGACTGCGAATGCTGCCACCAGCAGTCACGGTCAGATAACAGGAAAATTCCCAAAGATGTGATCACTTTAATTAAAGTAGAAATCAATGTTGAAATCAATATGATTACAGTGGATTATGTGTGACTCTAATAATCTCATCATATTGCCATTACAGAAGTGCTGCCGTGTGTCAACTCATCGGTTAACCACACAGACAAAGAAAAATAACCCTTCAAGCCACAGAACATCAGCTACATCAACGTCGACTACATTGTAAGTATTTCAAGAAAACATGTGCATGTATGCAGAAGAAATAAGGAACAACTCCATTAATGGAGGCCTACCTTTCTTTTCCCAAAGACATCCCATACATATTGCAGAAGCAGTCAGAAAATATAATGATACCATGCGGATGTGTCCTGGGGGAACAGATCTCCTTGTGGGTATCCTCTTGACCACATCCAAGGTAAAACGCCACATGTGGATCTCCAAAGATTCATCAATGTGTAATAGTTGTGATATTACAACATCATGAGTAATTAGAATTATCCATCCTCTTCATCTGCCAGATGAGTAGCTTGTTTGAGATCTCACTAAATAACATGTGCCAACGTACCTGCATCTGTTGGTAGCTGCTCATATAGCATGTGTAATGTTCATCATAATATGTTTATTGTGTGTTTCTTCCAGATCACAGTCATAACAAGGCATGAAGATAAGCATCACGATATTCCATGGTCATGCTAATGTCATCATGTATGTGCATGTCTCTGAATCATTAAGTTGTTGCATCCAGTGTGATATTTAATTTCCATTACTGATTAGACTATGTAACTATGTAACTATATATATATATATATATATATATATATATATATATATATATATATATATAAAGCTGTAATTGCAGAAAACAGTACAGATGTCATGTGACATCTGTCACTTGATGTTCCTTTCATATCCACAACATGTGTATGCTCACATACTCTACATAGCTTTATATGTACCTATTGCGTTAGACATTCTATCCTCTTCTTGGACTATCGTGAAGGATGCATCATAGCCAGATCTCTTCTTCAGTGCTGATTTGATCCTCCCTGTATGTATGGGGGAAGAGTAACTCTAGGCATGAACAATATCTGTAATCACATATATAGTTGTGAGCGTACGGGTCGTTGCTCACGCTTGCGGGCTTGCGTAGCGAGCCCGCAAGAAATGCGTCCCTCGCGAAGCGAGGGACGCAGTTCCTCGCAAATGCGGGTCCTCGCAAAGCAAGGGCCCGCATTTGCGGTGATGGAGCATCCCAACGTCCCCGCAAATGCAGATCCTCGCGAAGCAAGGGTCCGCATTTGCGGAGGTGGAGGCTCAACGTCGGCTGTGTTAACACACACATACACACATACGACTTTTTAACAGAATAAACCCAATCGCCCAGCCAACAAAAACCCAACAACGTCCCCGCAAATGCGGATCCTCGCGAAGCGAGGGTCCGCATTTGCGGTGGTGGGAGCATCCCAACATCGGCTGTGTTAACACACACATACACACACACACAACTTCATAACAAAAAAAAACTCAAAGTCGCCTCACACCCGCTTACACCCAGACACACACAAGCAAGACTTAACAAAAAAACAGTAAAAAAGGCCCCTCACACGCTCTTAACACACATACGCACGACTTAGAAACAAATACACTGCGTCGTACACGTAAAAGCTAACTGCGTATATCGCAAAAAAATACGGCAACATCGCAACAAAATACGGCCGCATCGGAAAAAAATACGGCTGCGAAAGACCCATTCCAACCGCCGCGCATCAAAACATCACAAACACAAGAAATAAACACAACAAACACATAAAAAGCTTACTTACAGCACGGGGGGGGCATCCGGCACCTCCAAAAGTTCATTTACACGTCCATTTAAGTCCAAAACAAAGAGTTTAAACGGCCGAAAATCGGCTAAGCGAGAGAAAAAATGGCCGCCGAACAAAACGAAAACGAGGCTCCAGACGTAACTACACTACACTTACTCGCAATACTGAAACACATACTATGCGGAAAGGATCACACTCATATTAAACACCATTTTAACCACTACTACGCACAAAATGGCGGATGGAACGCAAATTGTAAGCTGGAACGCAAATAGCGCATGCGTATTGCGTTCTAACGGTCTAACTTTCCAGAATGTTCTACAAGTTTATAAATACTGCCTATTTGACAGAGAAAAATACATTTCTACTCAGGTGATGAACAGAGTGACTTCAGACATACAGTAACTGCTGCTAAAACTTGAGAAGACAATTCTTTACTAATTTACTACTTTACACTGTGCAAATTACAACTGAGAGGTAAGCTATAATATATTACATTTTATTATCAAGACAGGACATAAAAAAAAAAATTAAATAAGAAAAAGAGGTTTATGTATACTGACATGTGACACGCACATTTATGTGTATTGCCCCTGCAACAAAATTATCTTAAAACAAACTAATTAAACAACTACATTTAAATTACATTAGAAAAAAATAAGTTGGGACTATTAAAATATGAGTCATGTATACTTATATGTGATACGCACATATATGTGTATCATCTATAGTCACATGTCACACACACATTTATGTATGTTGGCCAAAAATAAAAATAAGGTTAATTTAACAATTAAAATATGATTCATGTATAGTGATATGTCACACGCACACAAAAATTACTTTCAACTATGGAAATGTGCTTCATGTATGTGACATATGTGTGTAGCCCCCACCAAAAAATAATGTTAATTGAAAATAATTACAGAAGTATATTTAAATGACATTAATTTACTGCAATTCAATAGATCACCTAAAGTTTAATCTTTCTACTTTTTTTAATATTCAAACAGACTCTGCATCAACAGCGTCACTCAATAATTTGCACCGTTCATTGTGAAGCACAATCCCTTTTAAAGAACACCAACAAAGAAGAAGAGGTAAGATACAAAAATACATTAAATGCTGAAAAGGCCATGCTTTGCTAAATATTTTTTTTTTTATATAATTCACTATTTCACTTTATTTTTCAAACAGACACTACAAGAAGACCGGCGGATTAAGATTGGCAGGAGGGGACCCTCTGTCATTCCACACTTCAATCAAGGTAAAGTATTAAGTATAAAAAAGAACCGAACCATGAGCCTCATTCAATTGTGAGTTGACCAATTGAATAGGGCTCTATATAAGCACATAACAGATTTTTTAGACAGACATTTTTAGTTACTGAACTTCAATGCTAAATCAAGGTCTTCACTAACTCAAAACTGCTGTCAAAAAATATGTTATGTGCTTATATAGAGCCCTATTCAATTGGTCAAAACGCAATTGATTCAGGACCTAAATATGTTTAATGGCCGAGGGCCTCATTCAAATGTGATTTGCCCATTTCAATAGGGCTCTATATAAGCACAGAGCATATTTTTTTACAGAAGTTTTTAGTTAGTGAAGACCTTGCTTTTGGATACAAGTTCACTAACTAAAAACTTCTGTAAAAAAAGATGCTCTGTGCTCATATTGAGCCCAATTCCATTGCCAAAAACGAAATTCAATGAGGCCCTCACAATATAACAAATCCAGCAACCAAAGGCCCTCATTCAATTGATATTTTGGACAATTCAATAGGGCTCGAAATAAGCACATTTAGAACCCTATTGAATTGGCCAAACTGCAATTGAATGAGGGCCAAAGTATGCAACATATGGTACACACAAACTGGTAAACACAAAACAGGATTGTAACAAACACATAGCAAACTAAATTCATATTCTTTTTATTAATGTTTAACAACCTATAACCATTAGAAAAAACACTACATAAGTATAACAAAAGTGGTGCCCATCAAAAGGATTGTACGAAAACTCACACAAACACATAGCAAACTACATTTAAATTCTTATTTAATGTTTAACAACCTATAAGCCTTAGAAAGAAGCCTAAATAAGCATACCAACATTGGTGCGCACCAAACAGGATTGTATGAAAACTCACACAAACACAGCAAACTACAATTAGTTTCTTATTTAATGTTTAACAACCTATAACCATTAGAAAAAACACTACATAAGTATAACAAAAGTGGTGCCCATCAAAAGGATTGTATGAAAACTCACACAAACACATAGCAAACTACATTTACATTCTTATTTAATGTTTAACAACATATAAGCATAAAAAAAAACATAAATAAGCATACCAACAGTGGTGCGCACCAAACAGGATTGTATGAAAACTCACACAAACACATAGCAAACTACATTTACATTCTTATTTAATGTTTAACAACATATAAGCATAAAAAAAAACATAAATAAGCATACCAACAGTGGTGCGCACCAAACAGGATTGTATGAAAACTCACACAAACACATAGCAAACTACATTTAGATTCTTATTTAATGTTTAACAACCTATAAGCCTTACAAAAAAGCCTAAATAAGCATAACTAAATTGTTGCGCACCAAACAGGATTGTACGAAAACTCACATAAACACATAGCAAACTAAATTAATATTCTTTTGCAATGTTTAACAACCTATAAGACGTACAAAAAAGCCTACATAAGCATACCAACAGTGGTGCGCACCAAACAGGATTGTACGAAAACTCACACAAACACATACTAAACTACATTTATATTCTTATTTAATGTTTAACAATCTATAAGCCTTAGAAAAAAGCCTAAATAAGCATACCAAAAGTGGTGGGCACCAAACAGGATTGTAGAAAAACACAGAAATAATGTCATTTTTTAGTTAATACAAATACATTCAAATAAAATTACATTTTCATTTTTATTTTATAACAGATACTGCGTCAAGAACATCGGACCAGGAGTTTCAACTGAGGACCAGACCAGCGGACGAGGACTTTCAACAGAGGACCAGACCATTGGACGAGGACTTTCAACAGAGGACTACACCATCGGACGAGGACTTTCAACAGAGGACCAGACGATTGGACGAGGACTTTCAACACAGGACCAGACCATCAGACGAAGGCTTTCAACACAGGACCAACAAAGATTCTGCTTCAAATCAAACTTCAACCAAGGTACAGTATAACAAGTAAAAAAAGAGAAAAAATAATTAATATTCTTCTTTAATGTTTAACCACCTATATGCCTTAGAAAAAAAGCCTAAAGAAGCATACCAAAATTGCGGCGCACCAAAAATGATTGAAGAAAAACACAGAAATAATGGCATTTTTTCATTAATACAAAGACATTCAAATAACATAACATTTTCATTTTTATTTTATAACAGATACTGCGTCAAGAACATCGGAACAGGAGTTTGAACAGAGGACCAGACCAGCGGACGAGGACTTTCAACAGAGGACTACACCATCGGACGAGGACTTTCAACACAGGACCAGACCATCGGATAAAGGCTTTCAACACAGGACCAACAAAGAATTTTGCTTGAAATAAAACTTCAACCAAGGTACAGTATAACAAGTAAAAAAAGAGAAAAAAAAAATAAAGATCTTAGCTTTGCATCGATGTCAACAGAAAATAAGATTTAAAATAAACCACCGGTAACTATAACTGTTGAAAAAATATAACTAACACATTTTTCATCTATCTCTTATTTGTCTTTTAGGGCCAATAATCTTTAACAGTAAATACAAACTTCAATGTAAAATTTTAAAAAAAAATTTGCATAGTCCCAAAAAGTCTAAAAACACAGAATCTATACAATTTGTCATTGTAACATTCCAGTCCTAAACCCTAATTTAATTGCCATTTGACAAATTGAATAGTGCTGTAAATAAGGACATAACATCTTTTTGAAAATACCTTTTTAGTTACTGAAACACTTGCTTTTGGATACATGTTTAATAAATAAAAACTTCTTTAAATAATTATCTGATGGCCTTATTTAGACTTCTATTCAATTGACCGCATTGAAATTGATTAAGTATAAAATGTAAACACACAGTTGATAACAATTTGTCATGAAAAACAACTTAACATCTCAAAATAAACTAATGATACATTATTTTATTTTTACAGATTAACATGGCTGATAACGAGAGTAAACAAGAAAAGAAAAGACGCCAAGCTAGAGAACGACGACAGAGAGCAGACAGCCAGCAGACACCGGAGAAGAAGGAAATTCGACGAGAAAAAGAACGCAAAAGAATTGCAAGCAAAAGACTGTCACCTGCAGAAATTAAAGATATGTCAAAAAAAGCAACAAAGAAAATAAAGCATTTACAACCTGTTGCTCAAACATCAGATGACATTTTACCAGAAAAAATACAACAGATACCAAAAAAAGCAACAAAAAAAACAAAGCATTTAGAACCGTTTCATGAAACATTACATGACATTTTACCTCAAACAATACAACATATACCAAGAAAAGCCACGAAAAAAACAAAGCATTTAGAACCTGTTGTTGAAACATTATATGACATTTCACCTGATGAATATGAAAGTCAAAATCCTATATGCTTTGCAAATTGTCCTCTACTCAAGTCTTTAGCAGTAGAGGTTCATAGTTGTGGGGACATGACTACTCAATGTCAGTTTTGTGAGGCTTATAATTTTAAACAGGAGAGACCCAGAGATGGCCAATTTATTAGTTGCTGTCAAAAAGGCAAGTTCAAACTTCCAGAAAGGAAACAATTTCCTCTCTATTTACAAAACATTATGACTGAACCTACTTTTCCAAACTACAAAATTTTTAAAACAAACATAAGATCCTACAATAGTGCCATATCCTTTGCATCCATGGGGGCAACATTAGCTGCTAATGTACCAGGACATGGTCCTTACTGTTTTAAAGTCCAAGGACAAATTTATCATCGCACTTCCCATTTACATCCAGGAGAGCAAAGAAAATTCGCTCAACTATATGTCCTAGATACAATGGAAGCTGTTGACCAACGTATGCAGATGGAAGAAAATAAAAAATGCTTACCCAGTGTTTTCATAGAGCTAAATAACATTATGGACAACAATCCCTACAGTAAAGCTTATAAAAAATTGGCAGAAGTAGAGAATGAACAACTACTTCATGCACAAACACATCAATTGCCAATGCCGAAGGTTAATATGGTGCTTAAAAGAGACAGACATACTGATAAATGTCGTTATAACTTGCCAACATCAAATGAGGTTGCAATGGTGTTTCAGAATGATGAAGGAGAACCACCATTTCAAAGAGATATTCGAATATATCCCAGAAATGAGGAGCAACCGTTTATTAATATGAGTATCTTAAGTCCAAATTTAGATCCAGTGACATATCCCATCTTTTTATTACACGGAGAAGCAGGTTGGCAACCAAAATTAACTCTTCCCAGTTACCCAAATGCTAAAGCCAGAATCCGAAATAATGTTTCTATGCTTGAATTTAAAGTATCTCAAATTGCCATTCGCAATGTATTTAATCCAATTTTATGTGGTGGGAAACTAACACAACAATGGATTATTGATTCATATTTGCAAGTTGAGGCAAATAATTAAAACTTTATCAAATATCAACAAGATAAACTCCGTGTAGAACAATATTCTGGATTAATGGACTATGTTGCTGACGTGGCTACAAGCAGAGACATGACAGCTGGCAAAGCCATCATTTTACCATCTTCCTTTCAAGGATCTCCTCGGAATATGAGAGAAAGATACAATGATGCTATGGCTATTGTCACTAAATTTGGCAAACCCGATTTATTTCTGACATTTACATGTAATCCACAATGGCCAGAAATTACACAAAATCTACTTCTTGGACAAACTGCTTCAGATCGACCAGATTTAGTAGCCAGAGTTTTTAAGATTAAATTAAATGAATTAATACGTGACTTCACTATAAATCAGTTTTTTGGCAAATGTCTTGCTTATGTATATACCATTGAATTTAAAAAAAGAGGCCTTCCACATGCACGTCTTCTAATAATACTTCAAGAAAAAGATAAATGAGATACTTCGGACAAAGTGGATGCAGTCATTGTTGCTGAACTACCAGATCCAGAACTATATGGTAGACTATATGAGATTGTTACTCATCGCATGATTCATGGACCCTGCGGTGACCTTAATCCACAATCACCATGTATGGAAAATAATAAATGTTCCAAAGAATTTCCAAAAGATTATAGAGACAAAACCTATGCCAATTGTGATGGCTATCCACTTTATAAAAGAAGAGAAGGAGATAGTGCCATTATTCGTGGAAAAAAAGTGGACAATAGATATGTAGTACTCTACAATCCACATTTACTCATGAAGTACAACGCCCACATCAACGTAGAAGCCTGCACTTCCATCAAATCCATTAAATATGTCTACAAATATATTTACAAAGGTTACGATGCAGCTACTGTAGTCGTCAAAAGTGCAGACAACCCTGAAAGTAGTGAGTTAGTACATGATGAACTTGCATCTCATGTAGATGATCGCTATGTCAGTGCGCCAGAAGCTATGTGGCGGCTTTTAAAATTTGAAATGCATGATAGATCACATGCAGTATATAGGTTAGCAGTACATTTGCCACAACGACATTTAGTCTATTTCCTGGAAATGAAATGAATGCATTGGCCCAAAGTGAAGATCGTCACACTACACTAACTGCATGGTTTGCATTAAATTCCACTGATGCTGAAGCAACACAATACTTATATATTGAAATTCCATATCACTATGTTTTTGTGAATGGATTATGGAGACCAAGAAAAACCAGAGGCAATAAAATTATTCCAAGAATTTACACAGTCAGTCCAAGAGATGTTGAACGTTTTTGCTTACGGATATTACTTTTAAATGTTCCAGGAGCACAAAGTTTTGAACAATTAAGAACTGTTAATGACATTGTATATGAATCCTTCCATTTAGCTGCAAGACATAGAAACTTACTCGCTGATGATACAGAGTGGGAAAGATGTTTAGAAGAAGCAGCACAATGTCAAATGCCACGACAGATGAGAGAACAATTTGCTTTTATTTGTATCTTCTCAAATGCTCTAAATGCATTAGCTTTGTGGGAGACTTTTAAAAGTAATATGGCTGAAGACTTTATGCGACGATACAATGAACCCATTGCACACTTAAAAGCGTTAATGGAAATCCAAGAAGTCTTTTTAACTCATGGATTAAGTTGTGCAAGTTTTAATTTGCCTGATCCAGGTCTTATAGATGACATAAACTTTGAAGACTATGACATTCAACTACAAGCAGAAAGAACAGAAGAAAGACTTGCAACTTTAAATACACTACAATTGCAAGCATTTCATGCCATTAAAAATGCTATAGATGATGACATGGTGACAGAGCATTATTTCTATCTTGATGGACCTGGCGGATCAGGAAAAACATATTTGTACAATTTATTAATGAGTTCAGTACGAGCACAAGGAAAAATAGCAATGGCGTTTGCCACTACTGGAATTGCTGCACTTTTATTAGAAGGTGGAAGAACTGTTCATAGTGGATTTAAACTGCCAGTGCCTATTTTAGAAAATTCTGTGTCAGATATTCGCATGACATCCTTACAAGCAAAGAAATTGAAGAAATGTAAATTAATTATAATAGATGAGGCCACAATGATGTCATGCTATGCCCTCCAATGTATTGACCGTTTGCTTCGTGAAGTCATGGATAATATTTTTCCATTTGGTGGAAAGGTAATGTTGTTGGGTGGCGATTTTAGACAAACATTACCTGTCGTTGTACATGGAAATCGAACTGACATTATCGAAACATGTATAAAGTCAAGTACAGTATGGAAACATTTTACCCGTCTTCAACTGCAACAAAATATGAGATCAGAAGGCCAAACTGATTTCAATGATTGGCTTATTAAAATTGGAGAAGGCAGAACAGAAAAAATACTACATTTACCTGACGACACTGTAGAGATCCCACCTCATATGATTTGTCAATAAGATATTATATCGGCTATATTTGAAGGGAGCATAAATAACGAAGAATATTCCGAGCTTGCCAACCAAGTTATACTGACGTGTAAAAATAAAGATGCATTAATACTCAATAATGAAATCTTTAAAAAAATTAATGCACCACAAAGAAATTATCACAGTGCTGATTCTGTACTTGCTGATGACAATGAAAGTCAGGCAAACTTTTCAACTGAATTCATAAACTCTTTAACTCCTTCTGGAATGCCACCACATATTTTGCAGCTAAAGAAAGGTGCAATTATCATGTTACTGCGAAATATGAACCCCAAAAAAGGCCTATGCAATGGCACAAGATTAATTGTTCAACAATTAAAGGACCATTTTATAGATGCTGAAATTTTAACTGGGACCCATAAAGGAGAGAGAGTTTTCATACCAGGAATAGATTTAGCACCAAGTGAAAATAGTCTCCCTTTTATACTTCAAAGAAGACAATTTCCCATTATTATGGCATTTGACATGACCATTAATAAATCACAAGGTCAAACTTTCAAATCTGTGGGTATTTTCTTGGAAGAACCAGTTTTTGCACATGGTCAATTGTACGTTGCGTTGTCACGGTGCAAAAATCCACAGGCTATTAAAGTTTACATTGAAAACAATGAAAGTCAAGGTGATTTATTAGAAGATGGACGTATTTTTACTAAAAACATTGTCTACTATGAAGTACTATAAATTTGCAGGATACAAATTAAAGATGCCAACATTTTTTAAAAGCATTCCAAAATACATAACAATTGGTTGTTTAATTCAGTCATAATTAATGGAAGTACTGTTTATGAATGATTCGCCTCACAAAATACTTGCCTTGCATTTTTATGAAAAATTATGTTAAAATGTTAAGTCACTATGTTAATGTTTCTAATGTTACAAGTTTAAAAAATATATTTTCAAGTTATTTCATTCAACAGATTACAAAGTGGATGTTAAGAGGTCAAGCACCTTTTAAGTCACAATGTAAATATTGTCTATTATCTTAAGATTACTACCTACATTAATGTTTATCGCCAGTTTATGTGCTCAGTAATGAATTACTTTAATTACGTACGTTTTAAGGAGAGTTTTACTGTATGCCTTCCTCTACATTCAATGTATATTCAAGTTAACAATTATTGTGATAGAAATTGCATTTTAATACTGATTAATTTAAAGGTCAATTGTTTTTACATTCAAATGTTAATACTTAAAATAAAAAATTAGGTTACAAAATGTATTCACTATGTTCCTGTTTATAATGTTCAAAATTATACCAATGTTTTGTTAACTTCTAAACTTACATAAAAAATAAAGTTCAAGTTTAAAAATATATACTTTGAAGGTTATTGCTTACATATATTTTAAACTTCATGTTAAAATTTGCGACGTTTCAAGAAGGCTTTTTACTTTTTGCTTTCCTATTCATTCAATGTATATTAAAGTGAACAATTCTTCAGATACAAATTACATTTTAAAAAAACATTACATCAACATTTTACAAAAATACACGTTCATATTAAAATACTTACAAGTGACAAAAATATATGTTAATAACTAAACAACTTGACAAACATATACATCACATTGCCGTCATTTTTTGACGGGCAAGTCGCTAGTGAGGTTATAATCTTCAGTTACACATATGCAACAACAGATAATAGAGAGAGTTCAGAGAACAGAATTTTCCTCAAATGATTTGTTGTGAGAACAGACTGATATGGTACTGGTCAGGTTCCAATCTGAGGGCTCTATTAAATTCGAGCTGCGTAAATAATAGGTGAAAACGCAAGGCCTACGTAGTTGAAAAATGAGACCGTTTCCGACGCTAAATAAATTCCAAGTGCTGCGAGATACGATCGATGGATGCAATTTCGTACACGTTAGGATTTGCGCATGAGGCACGCTATCTCGGATAACTTTGATTTCCGTGGCCGCGCATATCAATTAACCAATGAAGGTCTGTGTAGGAAGATAGCGCGAAATACGGGATACGTACCACTTAACCAGACGGCAGTATGCCTTTAAAAGGGAGCCAAAACAGAAAATAATTGACTGTGCTGGAGCTTTTGCAAGTAGACACACAGGTCTAGGCGTTGGTGGGTTTTTGGTGAGCAAGGAGAGTGAGCGAGAGAGAAGACAGGATTTCAATTTTTGATCTTTTGACCTAGCAGATCATTTAACCCTTTGTTTACAACACACATAATTACTGATATCACATAATCCACACACATAGATTAATACGTACACATAGCTACACCTAGTGGTAGGCCACTGCACACCTACACCCCCCCCCCCCCAAGACCTCCCCCCCATACAATTACTGAACTACACATAATACTTGCATCTTTTTTTACCTCCTAAACCTACACACATATTATATTGATTTATCGTTACTTTATTTTCAGAGGAGTTTAGAGGAGGGGAGGCGGTAAGGCAAGAGAGGCGCGGAGGAGAGTGAGGAGAACATCTGAGGAGAGGAGGAGGATGAGGAGGAGAGGAGGAGGAGGAGGAGGAGGAGGGAGAGGAGGAGGAGAGCAAGGAGGAGAGCAGGGGGGGAGGGAAGTGCCCCCAGAGGTAGGAATACCAGTTGAAGGGGCAGAGGGTCAGGGGCCTGATCCCTTGGTGGGAGGTAGTGGGGATGAGGGAGCGGCCCCAGGGATAGAAGAGGAAGAGCAGGCACCGTCTGTAAGGCAAGGGGTTGTGGCAAGGCCCAGGGCCCCCAATTATAGCCCAGAGGAGATCCAGGTTCTCCTCAGGGAAATCTGTGCCCGCCAGGGGATCATATGTGGTGGGAGAGACATTAATGCCAGCCAGAGGCAGCAGGCCTGGTCCCAAATTGGCAGAGCTGTGTCGGCAGTAGGGGTCACCAATAGGGACTGGAGGACAGTGCGTCACAAGTTTGATGATCTAAAGATGGCTGTCAAAAGGAAGATGGGCAGGGAGGCAGCAGCAGCACAAAGGACTGGTGGTGGGCCCGCGGTCCCTTTTGTATATAAGCAATGGGAGAGGACAGTGATGAGATTTATCCCTTCTGAATCTGTGGTGGGAATACCAGACCAGATGGACACAGATCGCCCTAACACCCTGCAACGTGAGTATCATATCACACACATGGTTGTATGAGATTGTGGGGGGATGGGCTGTCCAAAAGCCTGCAGATAACATGCTGTATGTTTGTATGTATAAATAGGCTTGTGTTCTGGCTGTTGTATATAATGAGCTGTATCCCTCTAGAACAGGGGTGGGTAAGGAGGGCCACATACATGCCGGCCTTTCAAGATATCATGCTGTTTGTATGTATGTATGTTTGTATGTATAAATAGGCTTGTGTTCTGGCTGTTGTATATAATGAGCTGTATCCCTCTATAACAGGGTGGGTAAGGAGGGCCACATACATGCCGGCCTTTCAAGATATCCTTTTTGGGCACAGGTGAGTCAATCAGGATGACTGAAAAGGCGATTGGCTCACCTGTGTGGCCCTCCAGGACCGAACCTGCCCACCCTTGCTCAAGAATGATATGGCCTCCTACACCCCTGCCCACACACAGGGATAATTCACATACAATAGCACTGTAAGCCCTATGGTTGACTAAAGATATATGGGGCGACAATAACCATTTCAGTCCTGGTAGCAAACCTATCATGTTCATAATTTGTATCCGTGATATGTCAATTTCTAATTATATCCAGATTGATTGCAATAGAGCAGGATGTCCAAAGTCAAACTTGCTGGGCTGCGCACAGGCCTGGATATGTGGATTTCCCTTATGTGAACAGATGAGTCAATTAGACTTAATGGCTTGGAGAATGATATTCTCAGCTGGGTGCAGCATGGCTATCCAGAAATGCAGGCCTGACTTTGGCCTCCACTGTGTCATATACTGTCCTAACCTGGCCCATGTCTCAGCTGAAGAGGAGGAGGCAAGAGTGGCTGAAGTGGGCCAGGACATTCAAGAGGGCCCGTGACCATCTACATCACTGGCTCATACGGAGCGGGAAGTGATGCCCGGGCCCTCTTCCTATGCTGCCCCCTGCCATTCGTCGTGGCCACCTCAGGGCCTGCACCAGCCACATCATGCTGTGCCTCCCTCAGCGGCTCCGCCCTCAGTGGCTCCGCCCTCAGCGGCTCTGCCCTCATACTGGGCACCGCCCTCATCCTGGGCACCGCCCTCATCTGGGGCACCACCCTAATCCTGGGCACCGCCCTCAGCTGGGGCACCGCCCTCATCCTGGGCACCGCCCTCATACTGGGCTCCGCCCTCAGCCTGGGCTCCACCCTGGGCGTCGGGAGGAATTCCCCCGGCCCCGGGAGGAAGTGCCCCGGCCCCGGGAGGAAGTGCCCCGGCCGCGGAGTCGCCGGCCGAGGAGTCACCGGCCGTGGAGTCGCCGGCCGCAGCCGCAAGACAAACACCTCCAGGCCCTCTGCCACCGCTCTATGGCCAATTACGCAATATCATTGAGCACATTCAACAAGAGGACCAGGCACAAAGCCAGAGAGCACAGAGAATGCTGGAAATCAGTGAGAGACAGTTGGCCATTAGTAGTGCCATCCTGGCTGGCAACCGGGTGATCTCGGCAACCACCCGTGGTATATATGCTGAGATGAGGAGGCACAACCGAAAGATGGAGAGATATGAGGAACGCGCAAGCTCGGAGAGACGCGCGTTGTTGCATCAACTCAGACGCCAGCCCATACCTCTCCAGCCTTCGGTTGTACAATCGCAACCTGAGATGTCTGCCTCCTCATCTCAGACATCGCCCACCCATGAACCCCAGACACCTGCTGTAGTGGCACCCCCTGCTCCCACAGCACGTCGTGGAAGAGGGAGACGGTCCGTGGTCACGGACGGTGGGGGCCCGCTAACTCGGAGTAGGAGGTGTTAGGACCATCCGAGAAGGTCTCCTGACCACTACTCACAGAATACTGATTGTTATAGATGTTGACATAGTATTGTCTGGCTACAGAGTGTGTACATGTCTGGTTATGTTTAACATTTCAACAATTGATGTTCAATGTGGATTGACCTTGAGCTTAAATGCTGTATTTAATCATAATATTGTTCTGATTGATACATTGTTTTTGTCTTTGTAGGTGTTAATAGCCAAATCTCACAACTATGAAGACATTTTCTTCATCTTCGAGCAGTACAATACCATCATGTGAGTAAACACTCAACCCAGTTCACAACGGGCATTCTATCAGGGTTATTCACCACTGCAGATGGCTCGGAAATGCAATATATGACTACATATCTTTTCACTAAGGAACATGACTGTGTGATTTTCCATTATAATGATCAGTGTCCCAGCTATAGAGTTGCACAGTCCCATTACTATCTGCTAATCCAAACCAGCAATTCCACATAAGTTTTTGTAGCATTCCATCCCGTTAACATTATGAAATTGGATTCAGTTATTTCATGTCATCCAAACCAAACTGCCAATTTTCTTGGTTTGACTTCATTATCAATGTGCATGTGTTTAGGGGTAATGTGAACAGTGTAATCTGTCTGGCCTTGGTACCACCCATTTAGAAGTGAGATGTGATATCAGCATGGCACAACTATTCCATATAGATAGTGATAGTACATTTTGCGGAAGGATTGTTTTCACAGTGAAGCATGCCTCGTTGTATTCCACATCCTAAGCATATTCCTGGAAGGCTGCCTGAACAGGATAGAATAAATATGGTTATTACTGCTCGTAGATGATGTTCATGTTAGTTGGTTTATAGTAGTGTCAAGAGCAAAAACAATGTACTCTAATAATAGCTTATGATTGTTCTAACACCTCCTATATCTGTTTTCCAGATTCACATCATCTATTGACCAATCATCAGTAATGATATGCGAACACACTGTGTGTGAAATCGCTTAGTATCACATGATCCTGTTTTATAGTGTCCGTTTTATTCTGGCAACCATATGGTTGTTGTATGCGCATTAATGGTTATGTTGATTAAATGTCGTGTTATATGCTATTGGTTACTGTGGGGTCCTGACCACATGTGATCCTAGTAGATGCTATGCATTACCCTCATGATGTTGTCTGTTTCTCTTCAGATGTCCTCAGATTTGCCACAGCCCCTTGCCATACTAGGATCTCTTCACAACACACAACATGATATTAATGCACAGTCTTGTCCATTTCTCTTTGTGCTCTGTGTATGAAATAAAGTATGATTATATTATACTGTTATCACTGTTTCTGTGTGTTTTGTTACCAATATCATGCTTTCTAGTTGAGAGAATACAGATAGAATGAAGTGTCATTGTTCAATAAATATATCTGTGTGTGTTTACAGAGATACATATGCTACATTAATCTGTACCTTGCCAATAACATGTAGGGTGCAAGCCCCTGAGGGGTGTGAATTCTGAAATCATGTCTATAGTCATGCAGGGGTTGTATATAATGACTTGAAGGGCTCAACTTGAATGATATGAATCTACATTCTTGATTATGTAGTAATGTAAACACAGATTGAACAGAATAGTTACACCACTAACTGATGGTGATGAGCACATCTGACTTCAGGGGTAATTTACTTGTTACATGGTAAATATCCAGGATTACACAAACATTGAGTGACAAAAAAACAGTTTTAATTGTTCACAAATGCCACACAGTGACAAATTACCTAAGGCCAGCTCAGTATCATGATGGAGGTGGGTAGGATACAGAGTTTCCAGTAACACACGGAAATAGGGACATGGGGACAGAATGCAGGCAGGGGGGATGACATTGGTATAGATGATCAGTTGCGGGGGGGATATACAGTGCATCATCCAACATGAGGCAATATCAGTTATATTATTAAATATATCAGGATAACATTCAATATTCAAACCCAACCAATACAGAAGGAGATATGCTCATGGGGAAGTAATCTGTAGTCTTGTGTATGCACGCAACATACACTCCTATGCAACTGCAGAGGTTAGAAGTGCTCAATCAGTCAATGTTAGAACCCCCATAGGTCATGTCACTGGAAATGGCACTATGAGAGAAGACTCTACATACCTAAGTTTGGACACTCAGATGGGAACCTGACCAGGATCATATCAGTGTGTTCAAACTAATTTCATGTGTTAGCAGAACTCCCAACAAACTGGCCAGTTTGAGGTGTATTCTGTTCTGGTGAATGAGCTCTCTTATTATCTGCTGTTGCATATTCATAACTGAAAGGTAAATGGAACCTCCCATTAACAAGTTATGTTCCAAGGCTAGAGTTACTCTTCCCCATATGTACAGGGAGGATCACATCAGCACTGAGGAAGAGATCTGGAAGGAAGTATGATACAGGCTTCCCAATAGTCCAAGTAGAGGAGAGAATGGCATATCTAAAGCAATAGGTACATATAAATTTAGGTAGAGGATGTGATATCACACCCGATGCAACACATGATGAGTGACATATGAAATCATGATGCAATGTGACAATAGCATAGTCCTGGACGTGGGAATGCTCATCATTCCTTGTTCTGACCGTGGAAAGGGAATCATCTTTGCGATCTGAAACATACAAGGAACATGTCAATATTTACATTGCACATGCTCCCGGAGCGCTTACTTCATCACTTACAGTGGTTATAAAAAGTCTACACACCCCTGTTAAAATGTCAGGTTTTTGGCCTGTAAAGAAATTAGCCAATGAAAAATAATTTCAGAACTTTTTCCACCTTTAATGTGACATATAAACTGTACAACTCAATTGAAAAACAAACTGAAATCTTTTAGGTGGAGGGAAGAAAAAACAAAGAAAACTATGTGGTTGCCTAAGTCTGCACACTCTCTTATAACTGGGGATGTAGCTGTTTTCAGAATTAAGCAATCACATTACAAATCGTGTTAAATAGGAGGCAGCATACACCTGCCATCATTTAAAGTGCCTCTGATTAACCCCAAATAAAGTTCAGCTGCTCTAGTTGGTCTTTCCTGAAATGTTCTTAGTCGCATCCCACAGCAAAAGCCATGGTCCACAGAGAGCTTCGAAAGCATCAGAGGGATCTCATTTTAAAAGGTATCAGTCAGGAGAAGGGTACAAACAAATTTAAAAAGCATTAGATATTACATGGAACACAGTGAAAGACAGTCATCATCAAGTGGAGAAAATATGGCACAACAGTGACATTACCAAGAACTGGAGCTCCCTCCAAAATTGATGAAAAGAAAAGAAAACTGGTCTGGGAGGCTACCAAGAGGCCTACAGCAACATTAAAGGAGCTGCAGGAATATCTGGCAAGTACTGGCTGTGTGGTACATGTGACAACAATCTCCCGTATTCTTCATATGTCTGGGCTATGGGGTAGAGTGGCAAGACGAAAGCCTTTTCTTACAAAGGAAAACATCCAAGCCAGGCTGCATTTTGCAAAAAACACATCTGAAGTCTCCCAAAAGCATGTGGGAAAAGGTGTTATGGTCTGATGAAACCAAGGTTGAACTTTTTGGCCATAATTCCAAAAGATATGTTTGGTGCAAAAACAACACTGCACATCACCAAAAGAACACAATACCCACAGTGAAGCATGGTGGTGGCAGCATCATGCTTTGGGGCTGTTTTTCTTCAGCTGGAACTGGGGCCTTCAATTAAATAAGAGAGAGGGAATTATTTTTCAGTTCCAAATACCAGTAAATATTTGCACAAAACCTTCAGGCCTTCTGCTAGAAAGCTGAACATGAAGAGGAACTTCATCTTTCAGCATGCAACGACCCAAAGCATACATCCAAATCAACAAAGGAATGGCTTCACCAGAAGAAGATTCAAGTTTTGGTATGGCCCAGCCAGAGCCCGGAGCGGAATCAGATTGAAAATCTGTGGGGGTGATCTGAAGAGGTCTGTGCACAGGAGATGCCCTCACAATCTGACAGATTTGGAGTGTTTTTTCAAAGAAGAGTGGGCAAAATCTTGCAAAGTCAAAATGTGCCATTCGGATAGACTCATCCCCAAAAAGACCTGAGTGCGTAATAAAATCAAAAGGTGCTTCAACAAAAGTATTAGTTTAGGGGTGTGCATACCTTATGCAACCATGTTATTTTATTTTTTTATTTTTTCTTCCCTCTACCTAAAAGATTTCAGTTTGTTTTTAAATTAAATTGTCCAGTTTATAGGTCACATTAAAGGTGGAAAAAGTTCTCGAAATGATTTATCTTTGTTTCATTTTTTACAGCACAGAACCCCTGACATTTTAACAGGGGGTGTGTAGACTTTAGACTTTTTCGATCCACTGTACCAATATTATGTTGCTCATTTCATACAACGTCTTCACTGTTCTTTCCCTAAATATGAAACGAGCTACTCATCTGGCTAATGATGTAGGAATATCACATAGATTACACATTAATGCATCTTTGGAGAGCCAAATGTGGTGTTTTAACCTTGGACGCAGTCCCAAGCTCATCCACGAGGTGATTTGTTCCACCAGGACACGTGCGCTGTGGATCAGCATTAGTTATCACCGCTTACCTATCTGATGTATTCTGGAAAGAGATAGGCCGATATTAATAAAGTGATTGATTTGTATTTGTGGTCCTTCAGCATACGTGGCCATATTATTACACAAATACTCACTATGTAGTGTTCACATTGATGTAGCAGTTCTGTTGCTGGTACATGTTTTTTCCATGTCTAGGTTGTTGAAAGAAAAGTTGACACACGGCAGCAGCTCTGTAAGGTTAATATGATGTGAGGATTTCAGTCACAAATTAGACAAAGTATGTGTTCTATTTGTATTGGATATCTCTTATTAATAAGAATCATTGCCGGTTAGTGAGTTATGCCATGTTGCTACAGGGTGAAAAAATCTGGATTTCGGCATGGTCTCATGTAAACAAGTCTAAAAAGCTGTGTCTGGATTATATTTCAGTAGTAGTCACTTCTCCAACCAGTCAGCAGCAGCCACCATGTTGGGTTTGGCTGGGGATCCATATTTGATCCAACTGAATAAACTTGAATCATGAGGAAAATAACCAGAGGACGCTGTTTTGTGTTATCGTGACTGGTTCTTGATCTCCAAAGTATGTGTGTATGGTATTTATCTACGACATTTTGATCCCATTTCATGTGGTTTGTCAGGATCATACAATGTGAACAATACTGGTCCGTAGTGGTTGTAGGTGACTATAAAAAAGGGATTGGGTATATTTTTACATAAAAAAAACAAACAGGCGGGGGCGTGGCTTAGCGGTTGAAGAGGAAAAGACGTGCTCTGTTAGAGCTCCAGCTAAGGCCTAAATCAATCCGGGGTAATCGACCCCTATAGATGCCCTAATCAACCGAATACTACACCCCTACACTCAGGATAACGGGGGGAACACACTTCGAACCCAAAATTGCAAAAAAAAAAATATATATATATATATAGACTCAAAAGGGAAAAGAAGAGAAAAACGCGCTCTATACCGCAAAAATCGGTCTAACCTCACCTGTCATCTGGCCGCGGCGCGATGGCCCGGTGGACCCAGGGAAGACACTTGTCTCCCAGTG
This sequence comes from Discoglossus pictus, assembly GCA_027410445.1. Taxonomy (NCBI): domain Eukaryota; kingdom Metazoa; phylum Chordata; class Amphibia; order Anura; family Alytidae; genus Discoglossus; species Discoglossus pictus. Next base: position 72,875,797 of record CM050169.1, read on the forward strand.
AAGCAAGGATCCGAGGGGCCCCCGGGGTCCAAAAGCGGGAGCAGGACGGCATCGGCAGGGGCACATCAGTGAGGCCAGGTCAGCGGGGTCAGCTGGAGCAAAGGCTGGGTCTGGGCCTAACGACCGGGTGGCGGCCGTCTTGGATCCCCACGACGTGGTGGCCATCTTGGATCACCAAAGATCAGCATGAAGACGGAGACCCTGAGCCCTGTAGTACCCCACTACTCACAGCAACTCCCTAAAAACACCCAGGGGCGACAGATCCCAGCTGGGGGATGATCAGGGCAACCAGAGACCTCTTAACCCACCAGCAAAAGGAGAGAGAGGGTTACAGGAGAAGGCCTTAGGGGAGCTAAAAAACTGCCATCCTCAGCCCTGAATGAGCCAATATTAACACCCCACATAAACCAATGCAAAGTAGAGGGAAGCCTACATAACTTACCACCCTACAAACAAAGCCTGATCCATACAGGCCACATAAGGCCCAAAAATCCAGTTTCTGCAGTACCACTTGTCCCAAACTACTTGGGAATTTTAGCAGCAACACTGCAGCATACAACCCAAAGCATTACGCTTCTACATGCATTGTAACTCTTATCATCCCATTATAACTGGGAAACGGAATTACTCTGGACTTATTTACAAACTGGCCCATGAAGGCCTCAGAACCAAGCAGAATATAATAACAACAACAAACACGGCGGTCATCCCAAACCCGACAATAATATAAAATAGGGGAAACTCTCCCAAACTCCAACACTACAATCCTATTTTCAAGGAAACAGGTGGCATACATACAACAATGTGAAGCATGAAAGTCACCATTTGCCCACTAGGGCTAATGCCTTTCTCAATAACTCACGCATCTTTGCAGTACAAACACCAAATATTGTGGGGGGGGGGGGAAAAAGAGAGAAACCTCGGGCTACCCTGACGAACATTAAACTACAACAAACCACCAAGGCTGAAACCCCGCCACGTGTAGATCCTTAACTCCAGGAAACATTCAACATTGGGAAACCTAGGAAAAGCGGCCCCTCAAGGAGTATCTCTGATCATTTTCACAAAACAAACAGGCAGGCTCCCAACGAGAGAACAGCCCTGCACCTACCTCACCCTCAGGCTCAGAAGGGGACAGGAGACTCGGTAGGTCGCCTATCCAAATGTGAATGTGTCGAGACTTCTCATGGCCAAATTTGTCATGCTATTGCAATCACGGCTACCAGCGACCATAAAATAATTTAAACAGGAAAATAACAGGAACTGGGCGCACGGAACCAGTAAACTTGAAACCATTGCGGATCAACTTATTGTGAGCCAAGCCGAAGACAGAATCGACATATCTACCAACACTTCGCAAATCAAGGATCTTGAACTAAAGCTAGAAGACCTTGAGAACAGGAGCCGGCGACATAATATACGCCTGAGGGGGATACCTACTGCTGGTCATGACCTGGTAACATACACGAAAGCAGTGGTATCTACCATAACTTCCGACCTTAACCCAAGAACCCTGGGGACCTAGAAAGGGCACACGAGCCCTGGGATGCCCAGCAACCCTAACCTGCCAAAAGACGTGGTGGTACGCTTCCTCCGGCAACAGACTAGAGATACGGGTACTTCAGGCAGCCAGGAAAGCCCAGACTATCTTAGGCCCAGACGGAGCAGAAATCCAGATCTATGCAGACCTAGCTCCATCAACCCTGTACAAACGACGACAGATGAAGCCGATCCTACAAACCCTGATGTCGCACCAAAAAAAATATAGATGGGGGTTTCCCTTCAGCCTCACCTTTCAGGTGGGCGCAAAAACATACATAGTGGCGCTCAATGGAGGAAGGAAGGGATACTCTTCACCGCTTAAGACTCCTGAAGAGGGGGAACTGTCTAGCCCCCCAGGGGCTACCGGGGGGCCCAAAGGCCAGCAAGAGAATGGACTGAAGTGGCCCACCTAAACGTCAAAGATCACAGAAACAAGGGAGAGAGAGCGCCCCACCGGACCTGAGCTTAAGGCAGGCCCGTCATCATCCTAGACGGTTTGCATCTGGAGGCATCACCCTCCTCACGGCACAAATTGCCCCAGGTCAAAACGAAACAAAAAGACCAAACTACTCTGACAAGAAGGGGCCCATCCTGGAAAGTATAGCAAACTTTGCAACTAACTAAAAGCTGACACGCATAGTCAAGAACTGACAAAGTCTAGACGATTACTTAACCCAATTTAGGACAGAAAGAGGCCCTAAAGTACTGCACAGGAAAGAGGGTAACTCCAAAGACTGTACAAGCCTTCCTCAGGGGATGACCACCCTTAACAAATATAGACCGACCGGTTACCAACCGCCACCTCGCAATTTCCCTGATGATAGTTTTTTTTAAGTTTACTACAATCGGTGTTAGAACTGTTAAAGATGTTTGATCCTAGTTTATCTAATGTCTCCAATTATTGCCATAATTTATTGTCTTGTTTCACTCTCTTAGGCAATTTAGCTTCTAGGGCAAAGACCCTGGACATTCCTCCTATATTTGTATCCGAAGGCTTTATGCCTTCCTCCCCCTATTGTTTTTCGTTTTATTTACACTCCGATGCAAAGAAGGTTAACGTTACACCAAATGCCATAGCTAACTATTATACACTCATTACTTCCCCCATAGTAGCGGAGAGCAACTCTCGATCCACCCTGTACATCAACCACCTGCTAAAACAACAAACACCTGCCTATACCTGCAATGATCCTGCCGCACCCCCACAAGCAAGACTAGGCAAGAGAGCTATCCTGGACCCCTGGCCTCCTTCCATCCGGGTGTTGAGTTATGGTATACTATGAAGCCTGACTATAGACGTAAAAGGTGATACCACATCTATGACTGACACAGAAATAACATTTATCACACATAACGTAAGAGGGTTCGACTTGCAATTTAAAAGGCAGAAGGCCTTTAAATGGCTTATAAACATTACACCACCCCTCAGTACTCTTCCTACAAGAGATGCATTTTGTCAGAAACAAGATTCCCAAAATTTTATCAAACTCTATCCTACCTTCTTCGCCAACTAGCCATTCCACAAAGAGGGAGGCAGGGCCGCAATCCTGTTTGCACAAAGACCTCCCTTCATCTTAGACCATAAAAAGATAGACCAAGATGGCCACTTTTGTGCTCCTTACAGGCTCCTTATTCGGAAAGAAATTTACCTTAATCTCACTATATGCCCCACGCTTATGCCACCGAAAATTTTCATACGGTTACTGCAATAATTAAATCCTATGATCTTGGGAAAATAATCCTAGGGAGGGGATCTAAATTCAGTCTTATCACCATTGGACAGATCAGGGGGGGGGGGGGGGAGCAGTCAAATCACTAAGAAACAATCCCAAATTTCTTGCATTATTGGACGAACTCCACCTGATAGACCTTTGGAAGGAACAACACAGAGGGGAAAGGGAATACTCATTCTGCTTCCCCAGTGCACAAGACATACTCTAGAATAGATGCATTCTATACAGATTCCTCCCTGCTTGACAACGTGGGTGAGCTCGGGAATCCGTCCGTGCCCCTGGTCAGATCATTCCATAGTAAGTTGCACAATAGATTTTGGCTTTGCTTTTAAAACCCTTATACTCATGGCGACTCAACAAAATGTCTCATTGTCATGCCTCTCTTTAGGACCACGTAGCATCTGACATAGAACTTTACATTTCCACAAACCTATCGGCAGAGGTTGGACAAAGGCTGGGTTTGGGCAGCCCAATAAAGCATTCATTAGGGGCACATTGCATCAAGCTTGCAGCAAAATACCAAAAATCCCAAAAGGCTAAAGAAAGATGGTTACATGCAAACCTAATGGACCTAGAAAAGCTCAACCAAAAATCTCCAACATCAGTAAACCAAAATAGACAAAATCAGGGCGGAGCTAGACCTAATCCTCTCGGAGAAAGTGGAGAAAACCATGAGATGGACAGGCCATAATATTATACCAAAGCCAATAAACCCAGAGCCATGCTCGCTAGAAAACTAAGTACAAAAAACTAATCAATCAAAAGTCTTTAAAATTAGACAGACCACGGGAGAGATAACCTCCAGCCCTGCACATATACAAAAAGAATTCACAAACTTTCTTTCAAAATCTATACACGTCCCCCAATCCCTCCATAGATAACCATATAAACCAATTTCTAGGATCAGTAGATCTCCCAATAATGTCTCCCCAAGAGAGGGACCCAGGTCAAAGCCCCCAGTCCACAATAGAAGAAGTCTTAAAACGATTAAATCTCTAAAGCCAGGCAAGGCCACCGGGGCCGGATGGATTCACGAGCTTATACTACAAAACATTTGCGGAACCATTAGCACCACACATGACTACCCCTATTCAATAACATGCTAAAGGACACAGTATCCACTTCCGAACTAAACCAAGCTAATATGGTATTCTTTCAAAAACAAGGGAAAGACCCCCTCCAAGTGCAGAATTACAGGCCAATATCCCTCCTGAATGGGGATATCAAAATCCTGGCCAAACTTATGTCCAACAGAATCAATGCATTTCTTCCCAGACTGATCATAAGGATCAGGTGGTGTTTCGCCCCGCACAGACAGGCAGTAGATAATGGTCAGGAGATTGTTTAAATTTATACATCTATCTCAGGCAACACCGAACTCCCATGTGCCTTCAAGCGCTAGACTTAGAGAAGGCCTCCGACTCATTAGAGTGGAAGTACCTCTGGGCAGTCCTCAGGAAATTTGGATTCCCAGAACAATTTATTAACCTCATTGAAAATATACTATGACAAACCTCGAGCCTGCCTCAAATTAGCGGAGATAACCCCTCTATAATTAAGATTGAAAAGGGAACTAGACAGGGATGCCCCCACTCTCCCCCCTACTCTTCGCGCTAGCAATAGAACCTCTAGCCCAAATGAACAGATCCAATGCGGAGATAGAGGGGGATGTTGGTAGGCATGCACCATATAAAAAGCTGTTTTTTTCGCGGATGACTTGCTCTGATCCCTAACGAAACCCGACTGCATCCGTCCCAGCCCTGATATCCTCCTAGAACAATTTGGCAGAATATCCGGTCTTAAAATTAACTCGGACAAAACTGAGGGCACTAGGCTGCTCCCTCCCAACTCACACTCAGAACTTTTTAAAACAAAATTTCAACTTTACATGGCCCAAAGTCAGCAATCAAATACCTGGGAGTTTATATCACCAACTCTATAGACTTAATGTACAAAGCCAACTAGCTTCCCCTATCTGGGATTGTACACTGAACTATCAACTTGACAAAAAGCGGCCTCTCTTGGCTGGGGTCGCATCAATGCAATCAAGATGAATCTATTGCCACGGCTTTTGTACTCTTTAGAACCATCTCAATCCCAGCAAAAAAAATTGGAAATTTGCCAAAAACAGATCTTTAACTTCATATGGGAATACAAACGCCATAGATTCTCAAAAACAGAAATGCACAAAGGCAGACGTAGTGGGGGGATTAGCATGCCCACAATTCTTCACATTTATTTAAGGCCGCCCAGCTAGCAATCATACCTTTAGCTCATTCAACACACCATCAACCATTATGGATGTTTTATCGAAAAACAGAGCAATGACACCTTATACATGGGCCAATTATCCTCTGGGCTGTCTGATATTCTGGATAACCTGAGGAAAATGGACAATCCCTTCATAAGACTTACCCTAGAAACAAGGCGATGGGCAGCTAAAACACAACACCCTCTACATTGACAGCATTGGCCCCTCACCCAAGATTCGCCTCAACCCTTACCAGAATCGCTTTTCTGGGTGGCAACAAGTGGGATATTTGCGTCTGGGTTCTTGGTTCCAAGATAATGATATTAAAACATCCAAACAATATAATAAATTCCCTGAACATACCACCCAAAGAGTACTTTAACTTAAAAAAACTGCTATTTCATGTGCACTCAATAAAACGGGGAATTTGGACCCCCCAAATCAAGATTGGTTGATTAAACTTTGCGAGTCGCTCCCTCTTTGTAAAGGTATGATTAAGTCTCCTATACCAGGAACTTCCACACGACAAACAGACCAGGAAACCGGCATATATTTCAGCATGGGGAACAAGACCTGGGGCTCTTGGAGGGCTCTTGGACCACCAACATGGGCCAATTTATCTAAAGGCGGCACGTTAACTTCAGTTTGCTGGAAACCTCACTTAAGGTTCTCCACAGAGCATACATACAGCAAGTAAGCCCCAGATGCTTTGGAGGCTGCAGGTAATCGGGCTCCTTCATCCAACATATGGTGAACGTGCCCTGTGGCAAGAGCCATGTGGGAGGAGGTCTGTGACCTGGCATCCACGTAGAATAACCCAGGACCCACATTGACAGAGACCTAGAGATCACAATTTTTAGGGACCAGATGCCCCCTTGTCTCCAGGCCCCAAAATGTACTACTTGCAATTCTTGATGCTGGCGGCCAAAAGCCACTTAGGCAAAAACAATGGAAAAAGCAACGCCCTCAGCCTTCAGGCCATAATTAACCAAGCTCTTACTTTATAGCCACCAAACGAGCAATTATCACATTATTAGCTGATGCAATGCCCACATTTCTTTAATCATGGAGCCCTGGCTACATCCCCTCTTAGCTTAAGGGGACTAACGACAATTTGACATTATGACTAAGGCTTCCCCATGGCGTCTTGAAAATAGACGAGTCCATCATGCGGACAAGATCAGGGTTGAGGTGGCGGCGTGATTGAGTGCAAAATCTCAGGTATAATCATTACCCCCCCCCCCTATTCCCCCCCCCTCATATCCTCCCCACACCAGTTTAAGTAATCTAAACCCCACCTTATTATCCCCCCCCCCACCACCACCTAAAACAGATGATATCCCCGATCCTCTAAAGGGAAGGGGATTCATAATACTTAATTCACAAACAATAAATGACTAAGGATGATGTACCCAAATCCACAATAAATCTAGAAAAATTGCATTAGGCAAAAGGAAGAATGCCCCACAAAAGCTCTGCACAGCACTAAGGATATAAAAATTATTGTTACTAGGCAAACAATGTAAACTGCATTTCAGTCTGTTAAGAAAAAATGTTCTGTCTGTTGCAATGCTATGGTATGCCTAATAAAAACTGATTGAGAAAAAAAAACAAAAACAAACAGGCATTAAGGGGCTAATCCTGGATAAATAGAGTGGGAGTATTGATCCAGGGAATGAATACGATCACCAGTATCTGGGGTCAGGGAAGAAATGTTATATTTTTCTTCCCTATTTTTCTTCTTTTTGTTTTTTCTGTTTGCCTTCCTCTGGATCAATTAATCAATAATTCTGTGTATTGCAGATCATAGATCTATAGAGGTTGAACTTGATGGACTAAAGTCTTTTTTCAATCTAAATTACTAGATAACAATGTAACGTGGGGCATATATACATTGACATAGTGGGATATATAATCCACTCAAATTATCTATGCCATTGATGTTTATAACCGTCAGTACTTAAGATGTGTATTTGAATTTGTGCTTACTTACCTGTAACTAATCATGTGGCTTGTTCCAGTGTACAAACATCGACAACGTCAGGGAACTCTCCTCTACTGTGGACTGGTTGGAATTCTGTATGACAAGGGCGATGGATAAAGGTGGATTTGGGAGTTAGGCATAATCCAGATACATTAGACTGTATTCCATGCATATTGGGTTTGTACTTACATGTGAAGTACTCACGAATTAGGCGGGTCCGTTGTTGTGACCCCTGCAGATTATCCACTTCAGGGGGAAGTAAAGGCTCCTCATCCCCATGAAGTGGAGCCGCATCAATGTCCCCCAGACAGTTGGCCTGTACTGCTATATTGTGCAGACAGCAGCAGGCAACGATGATGCGACAAACTTTATGGGGCTTGTATTGTAGAGCACCCCCAGTGGAATGTAAAACATCTGAAGCGCATCTTAAGTACACCAAAAGGGGCGCTCAATTTCATTACGGCAGGTTTTATGCGCAGCATTTATACAGCACCTCTGCCCGAGTCTGGGGATTGCTCACAGGGGTCAACAACCAGGGCAAAACCACACCATTATCCTGCATCACCTGGGTGGAAATAAAATGTGACATGTTCGATATGAATAAGGATGTTGTGATGTGTTGACAAGCATATGCCCAAAATATCGTTATCATGACCTATTAACACATCCCTTGGCTAATACACCAGTTAAAGATATATGTAAGGGAGATGGATCATGGATGCATCTGATAGGATAATTAGTAGTGTATTAACACATGTATTCTATATGAAGCTTTAGTTCAATTACAATGTGATTTCCACAAATGTCAAATCCAGATGGTCACACCCGCAGGATGCTTACATGAGGCAGAGATACAAGGGAAATACAACAGGGTACATATTGCGACCCTTCTGGTAGAGAGCACAGGAAGTCACTGTTGCAGTTCTTGTACCGAGCACATGCCAGAGGTCTGAGGTGAAGCATGATAGTGTATTCATGTGAACGTAAATGTGATGCTAATTCAGGTGGAATTTCCCAGAGGCATACACGATCAAACGCAATTGCCAAAAGACCTTGGAGATTTTGATAACTTCAAGGTAATCTAATTCATGTTTATTCCAGGATATATTCATGCAAGAAAAAAGGTTTTCCAAACACTATTAATTCTCTATCAGATGAATTCTGAAGACATCTCACTTACATAGCCCTTACAATAACACACAACACGTTATGTAGACTAGAGATGTCCATATCACAGGATACAAGGGAATGCATCAGAACATATACCTAATGATTAATCAATTGTGGTTTTTGTCATATGTTCTTGTGAACTGCACACTGTTTTGCCAAGCTAACACAGGGTTATGGCCAGCAATGAGCTATTATGTTCTGGCTTTGGTAGTATTACTCCGTAATGCACATGTGAACATCAGAGCAATAGAGGGAAAACATGATGTACCGTATGTGTTATTGTATCCAGTCATAGTAAGATATGGTTGACTGCCATTACTAATGTGTACTTCACCCAGTAGCCATCCGGAATGGAAATCTGTCGAGACTCAAATATGTCACATATGCCGGATGCACGCAGGATATAGGCGTCGGGAGAGCACTTCCCGGGAAACCTGCATACACACCTTGTATTGTGCATGTTTGCATCGCAAACAACCTGGTACAATTAATTGAATGATAATGCTTACGATTTCTGTACAGCGCTTCTTGCTCTCTAGGAGGTATCAGTGCCACTGTGTACAATCAATAGCACCGAGCACATTGGGGATACCTCCTAATTGGAAGAAATCGAACTTCACCTTCGAGATCTCTTCAGCAGTGTTAGGGAACTGATGTATCTGGTAGCTTTCCGACCAATTAGCACGGAGGAATGCACTCAGATAATTGGAGAGGCTTGGCTGAGACATTTTCTCCGGCTATGCTCAGGGTGTTCTGAAAGCTACCAGAATAAAGCAAGGAGGTGTATAGCAACTAACATCCGTGGTCATTCCTGGGATGGCTCTATTGGCCCCTGAGCGAGGCTCAGTGTCCGCTCTCAGAACCTCATAGAGCTCCCCAAGACTGGCACAGGTCAGACCGGGAAAACGCTCATACACCTCCCCATCAGTTCACCCCTCTAATGTGAGTCTCTCCCTGTACACATTGGGTGCCCTTCGCCTCCTCACAGGCTCCTGGACAGGCTCCTGGACAGGCTCCCCCCCTTCTGCCTGAGCCACCACATCCTGTACTCCCCCCACAGCTGATCACCGACATCATTGTCAGCCTCCCAATCTGCAGGTGTGCCCTATATCCCTCTGTCCCTGTGCTACTGGAGCTCTCTCTCCTCCCTGATCCACCCCCACGATACTAGGCATGGCCTGTGGTAATTCCCTTGCTTGGCTTGGTTCTGCCCCAGCATGTATCACATCACCACTCACAACCCTCATTCACTCCAAGACACTCCTCTCTGCACTCCCCATCACCCCCTCAATCACACAACCTTGCTTCCGGGTCTTCAACTGTGCTATGTGAGATGCACAAAAGCATCTCATCCTCATCGCCTACTCAGACTGTTCATCATCCCTCTCACATGATCATCCATGCTGTTTCAGACATGCTGATGACTTGTTGGGGATGGGGTTATATAACTTGGTTGATTACAGGACCTGGTATTAGGCACGGTTAATTTCAGCTTTGCCATTGGTCACCTGTGATCTTTACGTGGCATTCCAGCTGATATTTTACTCGTCAAGAAGCCTCTCAACCTATTACATACGCACTTGGCCGCATGTAATTGGCCTGTCCCAACACGGGCCGCCAGTGCGTATGTTAATTATCTGAGAGTCCCAACACGGGCCGCCAAGTGCGTATGTAATTGCTGAGAGGCTTTTGGCGGCATCGCCATTGCCACGTTGGCCCGCCAAAAGCCTCTCAGCCAATTACATTCGCACTTGGCGGCCATTGTTGGGACTCTCAGCACAATTACATTACGCACTTGGCGGCCTGACACTATAAGTGGATGTAAATTTGGCTGAGTCTGTTGGCTCGCTCGCAAGTTGATAAGGGGACGTCCTAGCGAGACAGGCCTCTCAGCCAATCACGTACGAGCTATAGAATTTGATTGACAGTAGGAGCTTATATATTTGATTGATTACAAACCCATTGCGCTGACTGTGTTGTAAGAGCCATTGGAGTTAGGCACGCCAGTTCCAGGAGCAGGTGGGAGAGAGTCTTTGAGATTAGTACTTTGGAGAGAGGGAGATTAGTTTTTATTCTTTTTATCATTGTCTATTTCATAAGTCCTTACATTTAAGAAATACACATATTTACAGATTTCACATATTTGCAAGACACATAGATTAAATAACAAACATAGAGACATATATATAGTTAGGACACACACCCCACACACCCATCCCCCATCACACCCCATCCCCAAACACATCCCATCCCCCAACACAACCCCATCCCCCCACCACTTATTAAAATACACATAGCACACACATCTTTTCTTTACAACAGACATTCCAGTAGTACTTTTATTTCTTTATCGTCATATTGATTAGGGACACACACCACCCCCCCCCAACCTTTGCACCGCATCCCCCAACAGTTATTAAAAACACATAGAACATACACTTTTTTTTCATCACCTATATAACAGTTACACTTATTTGAGTTTATCCTTATTTTTTTATTATTTCAGCATGGAGGGAGGAGATAGGTGGAGAGAGGAGGAGAGGAGAGGAGCGTGAGAGTGAGGAGAGTGAGGAGAGTGTAGTGGAGGGTGGAGGAGAGGTGGAGGAGGGTGTCCCCGGAGGGGGGTGGAGGAGGTTGTCCCCGGAGGAGGAGGTGTTCCCGAGGAGGAGGAGTGGTCCCAGGATGGGGGGGGAGGAGGGAGACAGAGCACTAACAGAGGAGGGACAGAGGGGAAGGGGCCTGATCCCAGGGGGCATGGTCGTTTGGGGAAGGGACAGGCCTCAGGAAAAGTGCAGGGAGGCCAGGGTCCCGAGCACAGTCGAGAGAGGCAAGGGGCTATTGGCAAGGGCAGGCGCAGGGCCCGTAATTATAACGCCCCAGGAGAATATGGTCCTCCTGGGTGCGGGTCCGTGACTGCCCAGTCATCCTTGTTGCAAGGGAAGCGAAGCCTGGTGCCTAAGGCTCAGGCTTGGAAGGAGGGTAGTGGAATTGATAGAAGGAGGTGTCCATGGTGCCTAGGGGCTTGAGGTCCTTAAAGCACAGATATTTGGATTCAGGGCCACGGTGAAAGAGGAAGATGGCCAGAGAAGGCAGAGGGACACAGTGTCACCTATAAGGAGTAGGAGAGGATCGCAAGGGACCTTCTGACAACCATCGCCCCGCAGCTGGAGCTTCATTCCCCGGTGGCCCAGCAGGACCCAGCCTCCAGTTCAGGTGAATATCACATACACCAACATGCCACCACATGTGCATCACACACACTACACATGGTGACCAACAAGGACACTGCCATGTCAGCTCCATGGAATAACAAGGGATAGATGGTAGTGTCATTAAATCCATGACGCTGACAAATCACTGTCATACCTGGCCAACCCAAGAGTAATCAAGCAATGCAGCCTATGCAGTTACAGACCGACAGAAGAAATACAGATAGCGTTAGGAGCCAGGAGAGGTCAAGACAAGAAACAAAGAATAGATCCTATCTAGCAAATGACAGCTAATCTGATTTGCAATTAGGAGAATCATCCATGTTCAGTGCCTAGATGTCAGATAGTTAGGAGTGAAACCGCAGAAGAAATACAGACAGCGTTAGGAGCCAGGAGAGGTCAAGACCAAGAAAACCAAAGAATAGATCCTATCTAGCAAATGACAGCTAATCTGAGTTGCAATTAGAGAATCATCCATGTTCAGGCCTAGATGGTCAGATAGTTAGGAGTGAAACCGCAGAAGAAATACAGGACAGCGTTAGGAGCCAGGAGAGGTCAAGACAAGAAAACCAAAGAATAGATCCTATCTAGCAAATGACAGCTAATCTGAGTTGCAATTAGGAGAATCATCCATGTTCAGGCCTAGATGTCAGATAGTTAGGAGTGAAACCGCAGAAGAAATACAGACAACAGCGTTAAGGAGCCAGGATGAGGTCAAGACAAGAAGCCAAAGAATAGAATCAAATCTAGCAAATGACAGCTAATCTGAGTTGCAATTAGGGAAAATCATCCAATGTTTCAGGCCTAGATGTCAGATAGTTAGGAGTGAAAACATATCAATGTAATGATCAGCATACTAATGACATGTACCTCTCTTTTCTCTATTTCAGCATCCAGTAGGAGGTCTGGGTCCAGTGATGAGCCAGGAGTGGGGCATCAGCCCCCGCCTCGCAGGAGACCGCTCAGGGGGAGGAGGCTACAGCTCATCGGAGGTCCCCGGCTCTGAGGAGGGGGAGTGGTCGTGGTAGTTGACAGCCCCCCCTGTACAGAGCCCTCCTCCAAAGACTTGCCATCTCGCCGGGCCCTCCACAAGTGGTGGAATATGCCACAGCTCCTCCTATCCCCACACACTGAGCCTCCGGGGACCCCAACATCAGAGCCCTGTCTCCAGCTGGGTCCCAGAATCCTCCCCACCTCTCTCTCCAGCCATCTTCCCACACGGCCGGCCAGCAGGACCCCAGCCCCCACCACCAACGACCGAGGCTGCGCTGCCGGAGTTGATTGGCCCTCGTTGAGGAGGATTGACTGCCGACATCTCCTGTGCATGAGGAGCAGCCTGGACAGGCGCTTTAGGGAGGAGAGGAGGCATCATCGGATGATTGGAGGCAGCTTATGGATCAGGCTGCCTGGGAACGGGGCAGGTCACCAGCCAACAGCAGCCTGGCCCCTCCTCCCCCTTCCACCATGCCTCCGCCGCCACCACCACCCGTGGTGCCACTACCTTCCTCCCGCTCCCCCACCCACCAACAGGGAGAACGGCGTCCGCATGCGGACGATGCAGGTCCTGTGCCTAGGGCGGAGGAGGACCTAGGTGGCTGTGACATAATTGTGCCTTCTCAACAGCACTCCTCAGTGACAATCTATTGGTCACAATGCTGACCTCATCTAGGCCTGGCTACAGAGTTTTGGATCTTTGCCTATGTGATGGTGATATTTTGTATGCAGATGGCTTACTCCCATCACATGGTACATGATCCTCTTCTCTGTGGACACGTTTAGGGTTTCGTTGAACAGTGCCACCAATTGATGGTCACTGGGGAAATGATGTTGGGAAGGGATGCTGCAGTCCCCTTTTTTTTAGGCCCTTAGATTTTAGGTTTTCTCTTTGTTTTTCTTTCCATTTGTTTTGTTTTAGGTACAATTCAGGCCCATGAAGGCATCTCCTACATCTGCAAGCATTGTGGAGGAATTATATGAGGCGTAAGGTTTTCCCAGTGCCTCTCAGGTATACATTACTCCAATGACAGCCCGCTCCTTAACATGTAGCTCCCAAATCTTAAAGCTATCATATTGCCAGATATTTCAGACATGATTATTGTTAGCTGAAATGTAGACTAATACCGGTATGGCGGTGGACTTGCAAAGTCTCACAATGGCATGTTAATGACAGCCACATTAATATATGCACTAATAAAGCAGTGATCCTGACCTCAATATCGGTCTGAGAACAGATCTTTGGGGTCTGATGTAAGAAACAGTGAATCTGGCTGCTGACCTTTTGTGGTCCCTGTCCATATTAATGGGTATTTGCCCATATTACTCATTATCCAGAGACCCTACTGTAGCTAATAGTTAGTAATGCTTGCAGATGGGAATACAGGTGAGTTGGTATATTGGTACAGTATTTAGGCACTTTACTGTACATGCATTGTCATTAGTTTTTTCTGTCCTCCTCCGCCTTTTTGTTTTTTGTTGACCATTCATTTTTGGGGGCAATTTCGCCACACCACACTGTATGTGTGAAACTGATTGGATTACACAGTCCAGAGGTTGAATCATTTGTTCCATTGAGCAGATCCAGACAAGTTGTAAGTGCCATGCACTCTAATGGGTTTCTTCAGTTAAATGGAGTGATTTGTGATGATCCTTTTTGTCATCATATCCTGTGGCAGCGGGTGTACTGACCAACATGTGACCCTGGTAGGTGCTATGCATCATGCTTATTCTAGACTATTAGATTGACCCCTGTAGGTATCCTCTTTGTTTTATTTAGCCCCTTGCTCTCTCGGGACCCGCCACCACACCCATGATATTAATGCACAGTCTTGACCACTGCTGATTGTGGTCTGTGTCCAAAAATAAAGTTTTTGGTATACCGTTATGTGAATGCACAGTCTTGACCACTGCTGATTGTGGTCTGTGTCCAAAAATAAAGTTTTGGTATACCGTTATGTGAATGCACAGTCTTGACCACTGCTGATTGTGGTCTGTGTCCAAAAATAAAGCTGTGTTATACTGTTCTCACCATGTCGTGTGTGTTTTCAATGGTTGGGGTTATGGGACATCCACATGCATCACATTAGTGTCACATTACTATAGCTGTAAACTAATGAGCCCTAGTTAACCTGTAATAGATCCATACATACTAAGAGGAATAATAGTCCTAATAGCATTAGATATCATATAATACATCTAATAGATCTACAATCTAGGGCATAATTAAAGGGTTAGTACAATTAGCGATACTGGGGAGTAGGAACATTCCCCTGAGGGCCTAACAGGATAATGATGGTGATACTGCAGTGGCTTGTCAGTTCCTTCTCCAGTGATTTGGGATTGTCCGTCCACTCTTCTTCTCACCCGCACTTCACCAACATCACTTAGCAATCCAAACTAATGTAAATTGATGAATAGCAGAACATAATGGGGAGGTCAACAAATGGGAATGAATGGACATCTTGGCACATGGCCACCAGCAATGGCGGTGGGACATCCTCGGATAAGAGTTAGTGGCGATTTCCCCTGATGGAGGGTGAGTTGGCTGGTGCTCATTGTGCCTCTGCAAACCCTCTGTGTTGTGTTTTGCTGCCCTTCCTGATGGGTTACAGCGGGGTATGTTCCCATGGTCACCTTGTGGTTTGATATGTGATGGGGCTTGGAATCTATGAGCTATACCATTATGGGCCATTGTGGGGTGGGAGAGTGAAAGCAGAGGTGGACGGCCAAATCCCAAACCACTGGAGAAGGAACTGACAATCCACTCCGGTATCACCAGCATAGGAACCTTGTAAGAAACAGTGACAGAGGGTCCCAGACAGTCAGACCCGACCGATAGACTAAACAAGAGGTATTGTGTAATTTCAATGAAGCTGTCGAGCTTATACCATTAAGGGCCATTGTGGTGGGAGAGTGAAAGCAGAGTGGACGGCCAAATCCCAAACCACTGGAGAAGGAACTGACAATCCACTCCGGTATCACCAGCTAGGAACCTTGTAGAAAGCAGTGACAGAGGGTCAGTCAGACCCGACCGAAAGACTGAACAGGACATATTCACATACTCCATGTGCCCCATATTTGTGTTCCCAAATGTTAGATGTGATGAGCAACATGTATACAAAATAACAGTGTTTAATATGGCATTATTTTGATGTTTTTGTGTTTTTTATATAATCAGGTAGTGTGTCTTTAATTGCTATATGTAAGCTGCAGCATGGCTTTTCATTCCAAATGTAACAACTAATTGGTTTTATAATGCATTTGCTTTGGTGGGGGGAGGGGATGGTGAAATCAATTATAATGGCCTTCCATGCTTTCCCTCTGTTAAACTCACTTTTACATTTTAAGTTGTCTGTACGTAATGCGGGTAAACCATTTTACTGGTGTATTTTGTGCACGTAGCGATTTTGCGAGATACGAGCGTCTACGCAAAATATTATTTTCCGCTACTTACTACGTAGCGCTTTTCTGAGGCAAATCTCGGAAAAATGAGTCCGAAATTACGCAAGTCAATCGCAAGTCAATCGCAAGTCAATCGCCAAGTCGAATCGTATTACGTAAATCGAGTTACAATGCGCATTTTGCCGAGATACGATTTTCATACGCAGCTCGAATTTAATAGGGCCCTGAGTGGCCCTGATTATCATTGCCAGAGAACTGACCTATTGGATTTATACCATTAAGCTGATAGAGCACTTACATTTCTGAAGTTGCATAGGAGTGTATGCTGGACACACAAGAATACATTTTATTTCTCTCCATATTTATCCTAATTCTGTATTATTGTTTTTGTTGCTTATTGAATGCTATATTTGTCTTGATATTTGTAATAATATGATGTAAATGATATTGCTTAATGTTGGATGATACACTGTAAATCCCACTCAACTGATCATCCATATCAATGTCATTCCCCGGTCTGCATTCTGTTCTTATATCCCTATTTCCCTGTGTTACTAGAACTCTGTATCCTGACCACCTCCACCATTATACTTGCATGCCTGTGATAATTTGTCACTGTGTGGGTTTGTTGCTATGTTTATGTTATGATTTTTGCTAAGAGTTTAAATATTATTTTATCAGCTATGTTGTTTGTGTGTACATCGCTAATGTTGATTACATAGGATTTCCCTAACACCAATTAAAAGACGATGAAAGTCAACACCTATGCTCTGCACCATCAGTTAGGGGTGTAAATATAATATTCACAATGAATTTGCATTATTGTATTGAACCATGAGAGTAGATAAATATAGTCAATCAAGTTCAGCCTTTGGAGCCATTACACAAACCCCAGCATATAGAATGAGACAGGTGTCTGGTACTGGTGCACATCGCCATAGTGAACTAAAATGCAAGTGTTAGGGAGTTATTGTGGCACTGTAAGTAGCATATCCTTATTGCTAAGTCATGGATTTCAGCCCCCTGCTATATGTATATATATATATATATATATTGTAACAGAGCGCCCCCTTCTATTTATGGAGGAAAACACAGCAGGTTTGTCAGAAGCTTTGTTTTACTGCTGTTTTATTTCGTCAGTACAAAGAGAAAGAAAAATAGTGCTTATCCTCAGCAACGAAATAAAATTCTACATAAACGGGCTTACTATAACCTGGAACACCCTGACTCACCTTGAGAACACTTCTCGGCCTGCAGGTAAAATTATACAGTCCACAGTGTAAGCTCTCTGCTTCTTTCTTGAATCTCTTGAGGACCTTTTTCCTCTTCTCTCTCTGTCAATAGCGGGTGAAGCATAGGGCCCACCCTTCTCTCCCTTATGCTTCACCCCAGGGACCCTTGTCACCCTCTTGTGATGAGGGATGATTACTCTTTCTTAATACTCTCTTCTCCATGGGGCATTTGTAATCCTTTTTCTGGGTATGATGAAAATATGTATTTGGCACCAACCTTTTATCCTCTAAGTTGTATCCGGTTTATCAGAAATGGGGGGCTTTTGGATGGCTCCTTCACTAAGCAGCCTTTTTAACTGCTCATGAGCAGGGTCAGGTGTTGGCTTAATTAGGCTGAAGATTTTGGATTAACCTTTTCTATGTCAGTCCAGGGTATATGGCTTTGCTCCATCTGCGGCTTATATATCTTACCTGATGTACTGTGTTGCAGGTTATCAGGGATTCCTGCTGCACTTTATTACAATATATATATTATATATATTTATATATATATTATATTATATATATATATATAGAGAGAGAGAGAGAGAGAGAGAGAAATAGAGAGAGAGAAAACTACAGCAACTGTGTGTACAGATATATTAATATACACATTCACATAAACATTACACAACTGCAACTCATACATGTGCTCTAACATAGAACATGAATACATATCTCCATGTTCTGAAACATGTATATCATACATAGCTATAGCTTGAATCAAACCCAGGAACATTACCTCCACCATCAGCTGCACTGGGGACACAGCTATGATCTCAACACTACATTAACACAGGATGGGTATATAGAAGGAAGATCTATGTACAAAATACTAATTGTTTGTTTCAATAATAAATCTGGAGGTTGACAATCATGGTACAATTCAAACACACAGAAACATTAATAACATTATAAAAATATCATAGTTTATTAGATACACACAGCACATGTTTTTCAGCATACGACTGTGTATTAATATCATGGGTGTGGTGTGGGTGGATCCTGGGAGGGCAAGAGGATTTTTTTTGGGAAAAAGGGGATACCTAAATGGGGTAATGTCATAGTCTAGAATAATCATGATGCGTAGCACCTACCAGGGTCACATGTGTTCACTACACCACTGCAACCGGAATCTGATGAAAAAAAGAATTATAAAAAATCACTCCATGTAACTGAAGAAACCAGTCATGTGCATAGCACTTTCAACTTGTATATATCTGCTCAATGAAACCGATGCATATAACCATGGATAATGTCATACAGATCTATTCAACACACATCTGTTTTCAAATATCACATATATCGTTGTGGACCAAGAATGCTGTTCAGAACGCTTGCGACATTGGTCAAGCAGTTGTGACCTCGCAAAGCGAGGCGGGCCAGCAGCACCATCACACATGCGAGGCAAAGCAGCGTGCAGCACTTAGGCTGCAATGAGTGCCAAAGGCGCTCATTGCAGCCAGCAATGCAGGACTTAGGCGAGACTTGCAAAGCAGGCCCACTATGTCTCTTCCCTCCTTCTCCCTTATCCTCCTCCTCCCTCATTACCCTCATCCTGCTCCTCCCTTTCCCGCTTTCCCCTCTCTCCTTACTATCAGGCATTCAGCTCCTGCTGCTTCTCTCCCCTACAGCGCCAACTTCTGGCATATGCTAATGATGTCACATGCACATCCCGTCATTAGCATATACTGGCTCAGTCATAGCCAGAAGCTGGCGCTGCAGGTGCATCAATTGCATGTCACCAGTTGGCAGTAGTGGGCCTGTTGACAGTGGTCCCCAGGATCTCAACATCCCTGCAGATGGTTGCTGGCTCAATGAAATTCCAATAGTGTGAGGACCCATGTCCGTGATGCGTGTGTGGACCCTGGGAGTGTTTCCCACAATGGTCTTGCTGCTGATGAGCCAGCCTCCTGTGATGGTCCCAGGCTTGGCTTCTCTGCATCCGGGGTACGCCTCCTGGGTACTGAAATGAGAGGACATTTGTATTTGCATATAGATTCTCTAAACAATTGTTTACTGTGTGTTTCCCATATCCCTTGACATCATGATCACCTTGTAATTGGCTGTGGTGATTGTTTTTCGCACATAAACATTAAGCTGTATCATGAGCATTGTGGACCATGGCTCATATCAATATATATAATGCTGATGCAGTATGACATTTGCAGTTCATTAGGACAAATGGTTACCTGTCTCTCTGGGCTATATTTGTGAGCCATCTGTTTTGGCCTACAACCTCTTGCACTCCCAACTGTGCCTGGGGTTCCTGGCCTCCCTGTTCTTTCCTGGGGCCTGCCCCCATCCCCACTGCCCCCCCCCCCCCGGATCAGCCTCTGACTCCCTTCTCCTTCAAATTTTGTGCTACATCTGGGGGCACAATCCCTCCCCCGCTCCTGCTCTCCTACACCTGTATCTTCCCTACCTGACTTGCCTTACTCCTCTCCCTCTTTCCTCCTCTCCCCACTCTCCTCCTCTGGTGTTTCCCCTCTCTCTCCTCACTCTCCTCCTCCCCTCCCCCCTCACTCTCCTCTCATTCTCCTCCTCCTCTCTTGTTTCTTCTCTCTATCTCTCACTCATTCTCTCTATCTCTCTCTCACTATCTATCTCTCACTCACTCCTCTTATCTCTCAGTCGCTCTCAGTCACTCTCTCTAGCACTCTCTATTCTCTCTCGCTAGAACTCTCTATCTCTTTCACAGTCTATCTCTCTCTATATATATATCTCTCAAAAATCCACCTACACCTAGCCTACACCTGTGTGTTGAATTTCTCAGCTACAGCACAGTCAAAGACTTAAGTTTTTCACAGACTTTTAAACCAGTTTTCAAAGCGTTGATTGGCCTTCTCCACTTCTTATTGGTTAATTGATTTTGCCGCTCTTTATCGGATCGTATACTCGGAAGCGTTACATGTGAAACCAGGGTTTATGGTCTTGAGGCCTCGGACCGTAATTGCGCCCAATTGAATAGCGCCGGAATCAGAGACAAACAGGAGCCAGCAGCACACCCACAGATATACGACCAGTATCGCGCAAGATGCAGGCTTGCAATTGAATCGGGCTCCTAGTCAATACGACAGGACTGGGAGATGCTGGTGCATAGGATATTAAGGAGTTGCTGCAAGTTTCTGGTGAAAGCCTTACCAACGATGACCTGCAAGAACTGTCTGTACAAGGCATTCAGGCAGAACCTGAAAATAGTCAGAACCTTCACAAATTTTAAGTTTCTATTTCTGTGTATGCTCAAATTGTGTTTGTGTTATGTTTACTGTTTTTGGGAAGTTCATGTAAAAGTAAAATAAGTTAAAATTTAAATTGAAGTTGCGTATTCTTGGTTGCGAGTTTTTCTAGTCCTGTCTACCCTAAGTTAGAATGACCCTGTTTAGAGCTGTTTTGTACTCGGTCTTCCAGGAGCCTATCTACAGCATTAAACAGGGTATGCTTGTATATTAAAAACTAGGAATTATCAAAGTGTTATTAAACTATAACGATTGTTTCACAAGATATATATAATTTAAACATAGAATAATATAGTATAAAAAGCAAAATAATATATGGGGCATAGCTGAGAATGCTTAATCCTATTGTAAAGTTTTTGCAAAGATTTTAGATATCACACCATAATAACATCCGCTTGATTGCTCATGCTTATAATCATTTTAGACATATAATAGTATCCTAATTCTTGTTTGAATTAATCAACATATTTGACATTACAGAACACAATTATCTTTTAGATGTCCTATGATGCATAGTTTTATGTATGCATAATAGAAACTAAATATAGTTTGATGACAGTGTAATGTTCAAATCACATTTCATTCGAATCAATTTCCTTGATTAATTAAAAAAAATCATGTTTTAAATATTCAGTGTGTTTCTTTTCAAGAAAAAGGAGTACTGCAAAGTTTAAAAGAACACAGACATTATTATATGTTTTCTAGTAAAGGGGAAAAAATACTGTGGAAAAATGCTTTCCCTTTATACCATTGCAACTATAGAATTATGAGCAATTTTTTTATGAACTAGAATTATTAGTTATTTTTCTTGCATTGACAGAATAATAATAATAATATAATAATAATAAGGAACTGCACTGCCTGGTGGCACTAATGAGTACCAGGTAGAAAGGATGTGTAGGGAACTGTTTTATTTTGAATATTAGCTTGATACTAGATATATTGTTCTTTTTCACCCATAAAACAAAAATATAAAGGCAGAGCTTGGGGGGCGTCAAGCTGCGGGTTCAATTACTCTACTGGCCTTCTTTTTCTTCCAATAGTAATTTTTACTTTGATTACAACATAAAACCTAAAACACGTAAAAGTCTGTTAGGAGCCACATATGGGCATTTCATTATTTTAAAAGAAGTATTTATATATTAATTAAAACATGTTATTTAAAACAAAGAACAAGGGAAGGAGGATTTGCCTCCATAATCTACAGTTCTAAAACAGATTAATTTGCCTACTGCACAATGTTTCTGAAAAAATAAAGCTAAAATATAATTTGTAATAGGGCTTCAGATGCTATACAAACAATAACTGAAAATTATTAGGTCAATTCTTGATCATTTTTACAAAAGGATCCTTTTCTAAGCAAGCAAAATAAAGATTAGGGTGCAGGCATAAGACATTAGGAAGGAAGAGATTTCTCAATAGAGTTTTATAAATCAGTTAGTGCATGCTACTGATATTGTAGGAGTTCACAACATTGTTGTAAAGCTGCATTTCCAGAATTTTTAAATCATGTTGCTTTCCTATTTTGTAGTATTCATTTATTATACAAAACTGCAGTGTAATAACTTTATTTCTCAGAATTCTGAGCACAAAAAAAGATTTTTAGCTTGTTTTAGATGTGTAGTAAATAAATAGTACATCTGTGTTCACATTTGAACATCTAAAACAAGTTAAAAAGCCTGCTTCCAGCTCAGCAAAGTGAGGGCCACAGTTGCTGGCAAGGAGCGTCGACCCCCTACGACTTTCAGACCGCAAATGCGGACCCTCGCAAAGCGAGGGGCCCTATTTGCGGAGGTGGAGGCTCTACGGCACCTCACAACCAGTTACAAACCACTACACAAGCGGTACTTGCAAAAAAAAAAAACGTAAACACGCAATGACTAACTACGGACTTACACAAAAATATACCAGCCACGGAACTTAGTAAAAAAAATTGTGGACTTACACAAAAAAAATTACGACCCGCGGGACTTAACGGACAACAAGAGCACAGCGCCAAACATTAAAAAACACAAAGATACATACCAAAAAAAAAAAAAACCTTACCCACACCAAGGGGGGGGGGGGGGGGGCACCCAGGACCTAGGGGAACACTGCTTAAACCTCGAATCCTGTCAAATTTACAAAGTTTAGCCACTCGAAAATCTCCTAAGCGAGAGAAATAATGGCCATTGAAAAAAACTAAAAGGAGGCTACACGACTAGTGATGTCGCGAACAACAAATTTTCGGTTTGCGAACAGCGGACGCGAACTTCCATCAAATGTTCGCGAACGGGCGAACACGGCGAACCGCCATAGACTTCAATGGGCAGGCGAATTTCAAAACCCACAGAGACTCTTTCTGGCCACAATAGTGATGGGAAAGTTGTTTCAAGGGGACTAACACCTGGAATGTGGCATGCCGGAGGGGGATCCATGGCAAAACTCCCACGGAAAATTACATAGTTGATGCAGAGTCTGGTTTTAAGCCATAAAGGGCATAAATCACCTAACATTCCTAAATTGTTTGGAATTACATGCTTTAAAACATCAGGTATGATGTTGTATCGATCAGGTAGTGTAAGGGTTACACCCGCTTCACAGTAACAGACCAATCTCCCCGTATAATGCACCGCAAACAACCGCAAACAGTTCCTTTGCACAACCGCAAACACCCATTTTGCACAAGGTTGGATACCAAGCTAGCCATGTCCCGTTCCTTGTCCTCACTGATGTCATTGAAGGTCTCTTCCTCCACCCAGCTCCCAAGGGTCCCCAAAAGGTGACAACAAGCCCCCTGGGACGCCTGCTGTGTTTGGTCTTCCACCTCCTCAAAGCCACCTTCCTCCTCTGACTCCTCTTCTTCAGACTCCTCTCTCTGCGTTGCCTCTGTCTGCGTTATTATAATGTGTGTACTGTTAAGTAGTACTATTCCTATCGGTTTAATCCCTGTTACGTCTACTATTAGGGGACATGTATATGGCATTGATTTTTGGAACAGGGAGATGGAAAATGATGCTTGGTCGGACCTCCTACTTTGAGTTTGGGGCACCGCAGGTGCAATGTAATGTGCCACCAGATTGGAGTGGTGTATTAAGTTGTACTATTTATTCCTATCAGTTTGATACCTGTTACGTCACCTATCAGGGGACGTGTATATGGCATGGATTTTTGGAAGCGGGAGATGGAAAAAGATGCTTAGTCGGTCCTCCCACTTCAAACTTGGGGCACTTTGCATGCAATCTAAGGAGTGTCACTGTTCACTGGCAAAAGTTGGCAGAGTAGGCGCTGTAGGCCTCACACACATGCCTGTGGGCAGGCAACTGATATTCAATCGATTACATTAAAAAAAGGGTTCTTTTATTTCACTGTACACTAGGTTGCACCAGATATGAGTGTCACTGTGCACTGGCAAAAGTTGGCAGAGTAGGCGCTGTAGGCCTCACACACACGCCTGTAGGCAGGCAACTGATATTCAATTGAATTCAGTAAAAAAAGGGTTCTTTTATTTCACTGTACACTAGGTGGCACCAGATATGAGTGTCACTGTGCACTGGCAAAAGTTGGCAGAGTAGGCGCTGTAGGCCTCACACACACGCCTGTAGGCAGGCAACTGATATTCAATCGATTACAGTAAAAAAAGGGTTATTTTATTTCACTGTACACTAGGTTGCACCAGATATGAGTGTCACTGTGCACTGGCAAAAGTTGGCACAGTAGATGCAATAGGCTTCACACACACGCTTGTAGCCAGGCAATTGCTATTCAATCTTTTACAGTCAAAAAAGTGTTGTTTCATTTCACTGAGCACAATATAAGCTGTGAGCCTGACACAGGCAGGCAACTGAAATTAGATTACAGGGAAAAAATGGTTGTTTTCAATGTATGGTTCACCACCAGGTATGAGTAGTAAAAGTTGTTAGGTGTTAGCCTGTCACACACACATGCTGGCAGGCAGGCATATGCAATTAGAGTACACAGAAAAAAATGATAAAATAAAATAAATGATGTTCTAGCCCTAAAAAGGGCTTTTTGGGTTGCTTGCAGCAGATATCAGATGAGTCCTTCAGGTCTGTAATGGAAGCTAAATACACAGCCTGGCTATCTATTTCCCTATTAAATCTCCAGCAGCTACACTATCTGTCCTCTCACAACGAATGCAGCTTCAGAATGGTTCTAAAATGTATGCTGTCCTTCAGATGGAAGGCTCTGGAAGGGAGTGTATGCTGCTGATTGGCTGGAATGTGTCTGCTGACTGTGAGGTGCAGGGTCAAAGTTTCCTCAATGATAAAGTATAGGGGGCGAACCGAAAAGCGCATGTGTTCGCTGTCCGCTGGGAACGCAAACATGCCAAAATCACTGTGAATAGTCCAGGGGCGAACTGTCCGTGACATCTCTATACACGACCCCTAAAGCCGCTAAATACCACAAAGCAAATACGGCTTTTACAAAAACCTGTAAGACCTACAACATACACCATTCGCAAGGACGCTAAATCATACAAACCCTACCACTTATACATTCACCGCCATTTAACAACTCTAACTTACAGAATGCGGAAGTACCCAGCTACACAAACTGCTTCCCCTCGCGCACACAGCCTATTTACACTACACACTGCACACATTGCTGACACTTACACCTCAGCTCCACAACATTGAAAACCTACATTGTATGCTGCAGGAACATGAAAAAGATTGTCAGCTCTTCAGCACAATGCTTCCTCCATGTATTACTTTCAAATAGGTAAAGTATATTACACTAAAGATATTCCCTGAGCGCCTAACAACAAGCCTAGCGCCTAACAACAAGCGCCAACGCTGCTCATACCACAAAAACTACACCAGGAGACAGCCTTGCAATAAGCGCAAAAGGCAGATCAGCGCCGACCCTACAATGACACCAAAATCGCCTCCTATAAAAAAATAGACAACAACCAAGAGGCTCGCAATGAGCGCCGAGATCTAAGACCACCGCAAAATATAATGTCTGCGCCAAACACCATTCCTTGACTTACAATTCTATTGCCATCTTTTTTTGATGGGCAATTCGCTAGTATATATATATATATATATATACTGTATATATATAGTTGAATCATCAGAGTATTGCAGTGAATAGTAATACCTTTTTTATTGGACAAACGTATTCATAATAAAACAACGAACTTTCAAGAGATAATGCCTTTCTTTATCAAGTCAAAAAGCGATACTGATACAAGTATAAACTAAAAACAGTAAACAGAAAGAGATGAAAAAAATTGGAAAAACAAGAAATACAAAATTCATTGGCAGAGTTAAGTGTAAAATAGACCAGCATTGTGAATATTGTCCTGATAGGTCAGTAAGTAAGTCTATAGATCAGGTTGTAGATAAGAACACAGCAACGTAAAATAAAGAGCAATATATTTCAGCATAGCATGTAGCTTACAAAAACAGTAATAGAAGGGGGGGTGGTAAGTGGAATGTATGTGCTCTGAGACATTAAGATAGTGGGCCAGAAAGCCTAAGTCGATGTTAATGCCCAAATCCTTTGTATTACATTTTTTTTACATTTTTAATTCAAAAGTTTTCCGCTGTTGGATAGTTCTGAAATTCCCTCTGAGTTTATTTATGGTGGGCAAAAGAGCGATAGAAGCCCTCCACCATACAGTAGTACAGTAAGTAAATAGTACATTTGTGACCACATTTGATTTTTTAGAACAAGTTAAAAAAAAACTTGTTTCATGCCCAGAATTTAAAAAAATACAGTTATTACACTGCATTCTGGGAACCTGGGCAGGGACATGTAAAGGTGCTCACTAAGGCTTTGCTCTTGCAATCCATAACCATTTTAAACATGACTTCCCTTAATCATATGTCCGCTGTATCAAACAGCTTTGAGAAAAGCTCAGCTTGGATTATACACAAGCTAGGAATCCCGGACACGGACAGCAGTTTCAAAGTTAATGCCTCTCATCAGCATGGGGCCGATTCCTAGCTTGTGTAGTAGATTTTGTAGGGAGGTAGTTTACCACAACAATCATTTAATTTATGGTGGGCAAAAGAGCGATAGAAGCCCTCCATAAATGTATGTGTTATATTGTACTAGTGACTTGCCCGTCAAAAATGACGGAGCAATACAATTTTAAGCCATGGCAATGCTGTTTGCCACAATGTCAAGCTTTTTTTACTCTGAGGACCTTCAATGTTCATTGCAAGCCTCGCGCTGAGTGCCTTCGGTGCTCATCATTTCGAGCTTCTCCTCTGGTGTACTTTTGCTCCTCTGAGCACCTTTAGCTCTCATCACAAAGACAGATGCATATGCCTATAATTTTTTAAATAATAATCAATTAATTAGTTACTTAATAAATTAATATACTTTACCTATTTAAAGAGCTAACAATCTCTTTTTATTGTCCTGCAGCATACAATGTCCAGTTGGACTGTTGCTGCCCTGAGGAGAAAGTGTCATCAATGTCCCAACTGTGCATTGGAAATAGGCTGCGTGCGCGAGGGCAAACCATTGGTTTAGTTGTGTACCTGCCCTTTTAGATTCGTAATATTGCTAGTAGCAAGTTAGTGTTGTAAAATGACGTCATTTGTGTATGTGTTACATGGCTCGCAAGCATGTTCCATCCTTTCTAATAGTGTATTTTGTACTTCGTACGTTCCTGGGGAAAAGTTGTACGCGGTGGTGTTGTTTTGCGCGGTTCGGGGTCATGTAGAATCATTTTCATTTTTTTTCTTGCTTACCCGATTTTCGAATGCTGAAACTCTGCAAGTTTGACTTAACTTCGCATGCAACCTCACTCCTAGACGTCCTGGCTGTCCCGCCGTGCTGTGTGTGATGTCTTTTTTTATTTAATTTTTTTTGTGTTTTTGATGTTTTTCGATTTGAGCGGTTCGGCCGTTAACTTCGTATTTTTCCGACATGGTATTTTTTTTTATAAGTCCTGCGTCTCATATTTTTTTTCTAAGTCCCGCAATTATCAACTGCTTGCAGCCTAAGGCGATCCTGAATTTTCTAAGTGCTTGGAGGCTAAGTTCCGTGTTTTACAATGCCTCGACAGCTCGCCTCGCTTTGCGAGGCTCACAGGAGCACCTTTGGCGCTCCTTTCTGCCTAAGTCCCATGTGTTTCAATGCCTCCACTGTTCGCCTCTATTCGCGAGGCTCGCCATCGATGAGCGCCAAAGTGCTCCGAGTTTCAATGCCTCCACTGTTCGCCTCTATTCACGAGGCTTGCATGCGATGAGCGCCAAAGTACTGCAAGTTTTACTGCCTCAACTGCTCGCTAAGCAATGAGTTGTACGCACAACACAAAGCATGACGTCTCTTAGTTCGACAATTATAATATGTGCCTAGCGACTTGCCCGTCAAAAAATGACGGTCAATAAAAGAAAGTGTTGAAATGCTGTTTGCCACACAATGTGAGTGTACTGTGTGCCACAACTATATAGACCCTTCTAACACACTAATTAACGCATGTAATAACACTATAAGTGCCATGAACACTACACCATTTTAACCCGGTCACTTATGGGGGTCTATCCAGACCCTCATAAGCCTCTATTTAACCCCATCAGTCCCATAAGGGTATATTATGAACATTATGGGCCTGTTACAACCCAACATTAACCACATAAGTGCCATGACGGTCCTCAAGGACCATCATGACACTAAGTATAAACACTATACTGCACTATACCCCCCCAATAAAACATTAAATATCAACTAAACAGCCTCTACACTAACCTATTAACACCTACACTACCTACCTACCCCCTAATAACCCCCTCCTCACCACTGTAATTACAGAAATCAAAAATACTAAAGTCATCAAAAATAAAAAATCTTTATTACATAAAATAAAAAAAACTAAAATCACCAAAAATAAAAAATGTACATTAGAGAAAAAAAAAAAACCTAAGTCACAAAAAATAAAAAAAGGAACATTACATAAATAAAAAAATACATTACAACCCCCACACTACAGAAAAAAAATAATTACACACCTGAAAAGGAAATACATATAATACATACAATACAATACAATTAAATACAATACAATACAATTAAATACAATACAATTAAATACAATACAATACAATAAATACAATACAATACACCCCTATCTTATATATATCCCCCTATCTAATATACATCCCCCTATCTGATATACCCCTATCTAATATCCCCTATCTATCTAATATACATCCCCTATCTATCTAATATACAATACTATCTATCTAATATACATCCCCCTGTCTAATATACAATAAATACTATCTATGTACTATACATCCCCTATCTATCTAATATACAATTCATGCTATCTCTATATAGCAACCCTAATTCTAAGCTACAATAAAATAATTAAGACCACTTACCTTTGAGATGTTTCTTCAGATCACCAACCTAGGGTAAAAAAGATTAAAAAAATTACTACAACACGTTTACATAAAATAAAAAAACATTATAATTATATTCTCACCATTCCAGAATGTCCCGTCCTCCATCTTTGCTTCTTCGGGGCGTCCCCTGTTAAAAAAAAACATTACATTAGCACACATACATAAACATAAAACCAAATAAAATAAACACAATCTACATTGTACTTACCTCCCCGCGATGTCTCCGGCCTCCTGGTGTTCTGCCCCGGATGGGCCACGGAAGCATCCGCTCAATTAAAAAAAAAAAAAAATAAACAACAACACACATCCGCCCTGGCTGATGTCTCCGACGCTAATGAGCTTCCTACGGAGTGTTCCAGAATAAAATTGGCAATGGCAGCTTCTGATTGGCTTAAAACGCTGTCTATCAAATTCAGCCAAAGAGAAGACGCCAATTGTGAACCAATGAGAAAGGGATACACCCCAAAATCCCACGCTGATTGGATAACGTACCTGTCAATCTTTATTTGAACCAATCCAAAGGCTTTATTGCCATCAGTGAATCACAATGGGATACACCCCCACGCGGTGATTAGCTGAAGACATCTGCGCCTTCCCATTGGCTGTAATACTGATTGACATTGACAATAGCCAATGAGAAGGCGCAAATGCCTTCACAAATCAGTACGTGGGGGTGTATTCCATTGTGATTGGCTATTGTCAGTGCAACCAATCAGAATGCGCAGATGGCTACAGCCAATCACCCTGTGGGGGTGTATTCCACTGTGATTGTCTGAAGCCATCTGCACCTTGTGATTGGTTTAAATAAAGATTGACAGGTGTATTATCCAATCAGAGTGGGATTTTAGGGTGTATCCCTTTCTGATTGGCTCACACATTGGTGCCTCCTGATTGGGTGAATTTGATAGACAGCGTTTTCAACCAATCAGAAGGCGCCATTGCCTATTTTCTTCCGGAAAAGTCTCCAGGAGCCTCATTAGCATCGGGATGTCCGTGAGTGCGGATGTGAGTTCTTTTTTTTTTTTTAGAGCGGGGTTCCAGGGCAGGGCAGAAGAGGACGGAGACATTGCGGTGAGGTAAGTACAATGTAGATTATGTTTATTTTATTTTGTTTTTATGTTTATGTATGTGTATTAATGTTATGTTTTTTTTAACAGGTGCCACACCGTAGAAGAAGAAAAGAATAAGGACGGGACATGCCGGAAAGGTGAGTAGAATGTTTAGAATATTTAGAATATTTATTTATTTACTGTAAATGTGTTGCACTGATTTTTTTATTTTTTTTCCCTAGGTGGCTGATCGGAATGGACATAAGCAAAGGTAAGTGGTCTTAATTATTTTATTTTAGTTTAGAATTAGATTATTTTATATATAGATAGCATTTATTGTATGCTAGCTAGGGGTATGTGTTTTATATAGATAGCATAGCATGTATTGTATATTAGATTGTGTTATTTATTTAGATAGATTGGGGGATGTATATTAGATAGATAGGATGTATATTAGATAGATAGTATTTATTGTATATTACATATATTGTGTGATGTATATTATATAGGTAGGATGTATATTAGATTATGGTATTTATTTAGATAGATTGGGGGATGTATATTAGATAGAATGTATTGTATATTAGATAGGGGTGTATTGTATTATATTGTATTTATTGTATTGTATTATATTGTATGTATTGTATTGTATGTATTATATGTATTTCCTTTTCAGGTGTGTAATTTTTTTTTTTCTGTAGTGGGGGGGTTGTAATGTGTTTTTTTATTTTCTGTAATGTTTTTATTTTTTGTGACTTAGGTTTTTTATTTTATGTAATGTAGATTTTTTTATTTTTTGTGACTTTAGGCTTTTTTATTTTCTGTAATTAGAGTGGTGGGGGTTATTAGGGGTTAGGTAGGTAGTGTAGGTAGGTAGTGTAGGTGTTAATAGGTTAGTGTAGAGGCTGTTTAGTTGATGTTTATAATTAGTGTCATGATGGTCCTTGAGGACCGTCATGGCACTTATGTGGTTAATGTTGGGTTGTAACAGGACCATAATGGTCTTAATAGAGGCTTTTGAGGGTCTGTATGGACCCCATGAGTGAAAGGGTTAATTAGTGGTTTATGGGGGTTTGTATTGACCCCCATGAGTGAGGGGGTTAATTAAGGGCTTATTGGGGGCTGTATTGACCCTCCTGAGTAACAGGGTTAATTAAGGGTTTATGGGGGTCTATATTGAACCCCATGAGTGAGGGGGTTAATTAAGTGCTTATGGGGGTCTATATTGAACCCCATGAGTGAGGGGGTTAATGAAGTGCTTATGGGGTCCTGTATTGACCCCCATGAGTGACAGGGTTAATGAAGGGCTTATGGGGGTCTGTATTGACCCCCATGAGTGACAGGGTTAATGAAGGGCTTATGGGGGTCTATATTGACCCCCCTGATTGAGGGGGTTAATGAAGTGCTTATGGGGGTCTGTATTGACCTCCATGAGTGACAGGGTTTATTAGTGGTTTATGGGGGTCTGTATTGACCCCCATGAGTGAGGGGGTTAATTAAGTGCTTATGGGGGTCTGTATTGACCCCCATGAGTGACAGGGGGATAGTGTAAAATTATTTTTTTATAACGGGTCCTTTAAGGACCTTTAAGGACCTTTAAGTGCGATCGGGACCCCCACTGCGATGGTTAATGTGGGGTGCAGGTCTTCGAGCTTATCTCAGATGCCTTCTTGGGAAAGTTGTACGTGGCTGGGCTTTGAGCCTCGTTTTCGTTTTTTCGACGGCCATTTTTTCTCTTACTTAGGGGATTTTCGTGTGTCTGAACTCGGGAATTTAGACTTATGGTCGTATTTTTCGTGCGTGTGGGTGTTTGTTCCGTTAAGGTTGGTTCCGAGGTCGGTTGTGTGTGTTTTTAACCGCGTGTGAGGCGCCTTTGAGCTTCGCGAGAGTCCTCATTTGCGGACAAACACAGCCGACATTGGAGCCTCCGACTTCCGCAAACTGCATCCCTCGCTTCTAGGGTGTCCCTCGCTTCGCGAGCTTGCAAAGCGTGACGACGATTTGTAGTTTGACAACTATTATATGTGATTATTGTTATAGAACAATCTATTGGTATATAATTATATATGCGAATATGAAAAGTCATGCTGCAAGATGGTGAAAGCAATTTAAGCGACACTACCTGATTAAATTGCAACAAATACATGAAAATGGCTGCAATATTAACCCATTCTCACTCACAGAGGCTCTAATGTGGACCCTAAAAATACAAAGATCATCTGATATACATCTCACTCATCAAATCTACATTGAGAAAACAAATAGTGGCCAGATTTCACTGTCACATCACATATAAGTACATGGCGAACATTTTACATTTGGTTGTTCAGTCCCTCAGTTGTGTCCGACTCTCTGTGACCCTATGGTCTGCAGCACACTTACTTATGTCTCTGTGCATATCCAGAACATTTGCATGGAAAAAATACTGGACTAGGTTGCCGGTTCCTTCTCCAGTGGACTGTGATTTGTCTGACCTCTCTGCTACTACATGCCCATCTACAGTGGCCCTTAAATGGTATAGCTCACAGCTTCATTGAGGTACACAAGACTCTTCACCGCCACAATTTAGCAATCCAGAAAGGGACCAGGTGAACATAGACCACACTAATCTACTCTAACCCATCTGGAAGGGCTGCAAAAACACATGGAGACTGTGCAGAGGCTTTTTGACGGGCAAGTCGCTAGTATATATATATGTATGATTGGAAAAAATTGTGTGTTTTATGTGTATTTATTAACTGTTGGGGGATGGGTGTGTGTGTGTATATGGAGTGACCTAGCTCTATGTGTATCTATGTGTAATTTAATGTATCTGTATTGGTATTATGTGTAATCTGTAAATATGTGTAATCAAAGATTAAGTGTCAAATCATAAATAGATGAATATAAAATATCATAACTACAAGATACTGCTCTGAAAACTCTCCTACTCTCTCTCACTCTGCTCAAACCACCTACTCCGGGACCTGCGTGCTACTTCGTCAGAATCTACAACACAGTCTACTTATGGGCAGGTGGAACGCAACTTTATAATCTCTCTCTTTAAATCATCTTCAGCTAGACCACTTTCTATTGGCTAAAAAGCCTGAGTTGCACTCTGTAATACCGTGATTGGATCGTAACTGCGGACCTCTTTTGTTCCAGCCCATCAACAGCTTGAAGGCACGGGAGGGGTTTACGGGCTTGAGGCTTCGGCCCGTAACTTGCGTCCTTCTTCAATTGAACAGCACCAGAATTGTAGCAGAGTGCCAGCCCACAGCAGGCCTGCAGACATATGGCAGATATACCGAAAGATGCAGCCTTGCAATTGAATGAGGCTCTATTTCTCCAAACACATGCATAGCAAAATGTTGCAAATATGTCTGGTCTTCTAGGTTAGGAAAATATGTCCTGACCAATTGACACTGGAAGGATTAATCAATAAATGAGTTAAATATCACAACTCCCTGGACATTTGTTCAATTATTTGCTATCACTGTTTATTGTGTTTATTGTTTGTATTATGATTGATGTAATGAAATGACCTACAGGCCTTGTTCAGGTACCTTTCAAGGCCCCAGAGTCTATACAGTTGGGGTTAATAATGATTCACCATTTATTGCTTATAAGTAGCAGGCATGGTACCCTTGTGTCTGGCTACCAGGAAGGAACTTCCTTGTGTGGTCTTGGTGCTTTTTCCTCCTCTCCCTATTGTTAAAGGGTAGACTGGCTCCTAATTATCTGGCTACCAGGAAGGAACTTCATTATATGGTCCTGGTGCTTTTTTTCTCCCTCCCCTTTTACTGTCTGGCTACCCTGAAGAAACCTCCTTACAGTATATGGTCCTGGGATTGTCCCCTTATTATTGTGAACTATTATTGCTGCACCTTATGCTGGTATCCTCTCCTGGCTCCTGCAACTTGCCCTTTAACTGCTACAAATCGGTAATGTGTTCAGGATTGCAGTAGCATCGTTGGAACTTGCTCTAGCTCTGGTTCATATCATGTTAGTGGGGAAACAAATAAACCTCCAACCTGCTGGGTAGAATCTGTCTAGTGACCATTTCAAACTCAACCAAGCAGTAGCATTACATTAGAATAAAGCTAATCAGAACCAGCTTTGAGAATCTGCAATAGGGCTATGACCTGTGTGAGGATTTGTGGAGGACCGATCGGTCTGATGCCTTAAACCCATTGGCTTCAAAGTGCTCTTTACAAACCAATACCCAAGGTAAGTTATATTTTTAACCTAGATGCATGGTAGGGATTTGTATGACAGAGGGTATTCATTAGTAGGATAAAGAGTCTAGTTTATAATTAGACAGATACTTTTATAATACTGCTTTGTGTTAAATCACAAAGATAGGGCTGCAGTTAAAATTAGAAATAAGGAAAATAAATTTAAATAAGCTATGGCCTTAAAGGGATACCGTTGTCCTAGCATTTTAAGCATAAGATCAGATTTTAAACAATACAAGCAGTTCCGAGTTAAGGATGCGATACGTTCCTGAGAACATCTTTAAAACCGGATTTGTATGTAACTTGGATCCCTGGTGAATAATAATAATAATAATAATAATAATAATAATAATAATAATAATAATAACAATGCTATAATGGCTCATTTGGGGAAATAATAATATAGTGTAATATTGCAATAATAAAAATACCCATGTACTATAATAATAATTTACAGAAACCATTGTGCTCTCTCTTTTAATTCAAACATAAAATTAAAATAAACTCAATAAAAAGCCTTAGGAGCCCGTTCTTAAGTATGGGTCATATGTAAGTCAGGTCATCTGTAACCCGGGGACCATCTGAACAAATAGATTGTTTTGCATGAGACAATTGGTGATCTAGAGAATACATTTAACATAGACAAAGCAGGATTTCTTTCTTAACCTCTGTCCTGATGTGCTATAGGAAACAAGGGGTATTATAAGAAAAAATAGAAAACAAACATATATATTTTTTTATGTTTTGTTTGGGTTAAGGTGTAGAAAAGCAATCTGTATACAAATACATTGATTTGTTTTCTCACTGTATTTTTTGTAACTGATAATCATGAGTCAGTCCAGTGGCAACCTCACTCAGTGTACATCCTGTTGTATGTATGCACTACTGGAACAGATGATCCAGGGTCCATACCTCTGTGACAGGTATGAGCATGTTGCCTCTCTGGAAGCTCAAATTGGAGAACTAGAGAGGAGAATTTATGATATTGTCACACTGGGAAGGGAGTTGGTGCTCACTGAGCACAATTTAGCTGGGCCTAGCATGGAGGGTGGAGCTGGGCTAGTGAGGATGTCCAGGGAGGTAGCTGGGTTACAGTTAGAAGGGGAATCAGGGGGAACCGGAGGAGGCAGACCAGTTCTGAATTGGCAAGCACCAACAGATTTGCCAGATTGAGTGAAACTGTTGGGGATGTCCATTCAGGGATGTCCATTTGCCAGATAGAGCTGTTCCCTCTAACAGCCGGGAGAACAGTTCAACTGAAGGAGTGGGAGGGCAGAAAAGGCAGAGCATAGAAAGGTTTTGGTGGTAGGGGACTCTATTATTAGGAAGGTAGACAGGGTGATTTGTCAGCCGGATCCCAGCAATCAAACAGTTTGCTGGCTCCCGGGTGCTCGGGTTCGGCATGTTGTGGATCGGGCGGATAAATTATTGGGAGTGGATGGAAATGAACCTGCAGTCTTGGTACATATTGGTACCAATAACAAAGTAAGTGGAAGATGGAGTGTCCTAAAGAATGATTTTAAAGAACTAGGAAATAAGCTTAAAGCAAGGACCTCCAAGGTAGTATTTTCTGAGAAGGAGCTTAGGGAGGTTAATTCATGGCTAAAAAAGTGGTGCGGTGCAGAGGGTTTGGTTTTTTTAGAGCACTGGAGTGACTTCTCACTTGGGTACAATCTCTATAGCAGGGATGGATTGCATCTTAATGATGAGGGAGATTTTGTGCTAGGGGATAGGATGGTAGAACGGCTGGGGGAGTTTTTAAACTTGTAGGTGTGGGGGGGATTATATAGAAGTATTGGGTAGAAAGGGTAGAGAGGGAAAAGGATGAATTATTTACCCATGGGGGAGGAGAAGGGGGAGGGTTACAATAGACAGTGGGAAGGTATTAATAGGGGCCTCAAATACAGTGGCATGCACTTCTAATAATGGGAGATTTTAATTACCCTGAAATGAAATGGATAAATGAGACCAGCAGCTCAGCTAAGGGGAGCAGGTTCTTGAGTAGACTCAGGGATCATTATCTGGCCCAGGTAATACAAGAACCTACTAGAAATGGGGCCATCTTGGATTTAGTCATGACAAGTAATATTGATATAATATCAAATGTTAAAATAGGGGAACCCCTGGGGAATAGTGTTTACAACACTTTCTAATTTGAGATTGAATACAAAAAACAGAGTTGTAAGGGGCCAACAAAAACAATTTTTTTTAAAAGGGCTAACTTTAAAGGGCTAAGGGCAGCAATACTACATATAGACTGGGACAAAGAACTTATAGGGGAAAATACTGAAAACAAATGGACAACATTCAAATCCTTACTAAATAAACATTCTCATCGGCATGTACCATGTGGAAATAAAATGAATAGGAGTAAATCACATCTGTGTGGCTTAACAATGACTTAAACGTCATGATAAGGAAAAAGAAACATACATTTAAATTATACAAGAAGGAGGGTACTGAGGCAGCTTTATGTGACTATAAAGAAATCAACAAGGCCTACAAAATGGCTATTACACTGGCTAAAATAGAAAATGAGAAGACAGTTGCAAAGGAAAGTAAGACTAACCCTAAAATATTTTTTAAATATATTCAAGGGAAGAAGGGAAAGGAAGGAAGCAAAAGGAACATAACAATGTGACACTGGCCGTCTGATAATTAGTAACCAGGAAAAGTGAGATGAGCTAAATAGGTTCTTTTCTTCGGTATACACAAGGGAGGTACCAGTGGTTGGGACACCGGAACAAAATGGGGCTACACTACCATCATTAAATAATTGGTTAATGCAGGAATAAATCCAAAAGAGATTGGAGAAAATAAATGTTAATAAAGCCCCAGGTCCTGATGGAATGCATCCAAGGGTACTGAGGGAGCTGTTTTCTGTAATAGCCAAACCATTATATCTAATCTTTCAAGACTCACTCACCAAAGGGTCGCTACCAGATGACTGGCGAAAAGCCGAGGTGATACCTATATTTAAGAAGGGAACAAGAGCAAATTCAGGGAATTATAGACCAGTGAGCCTCACATCTGTAGTTGGGAAGCTTTTAGAAGGGTTGATAAGGGACAGAATACAAGAATATGTCTATTTAAACAAGATCATAGGTAGCAGTCAACACGGATTTATGAAGGATAGGTCATGTTAGACCAATCTAATTAGTTTCTATGAGGAAGTTAGTAGGAACTTGGATCAGGGCAACTCAGTGGATGTAGTATTTTTGGATTTTGCAAAGGCTTTTGATAGAGTGCCACATAGGAGACTTTTGAGCAAACGAAGGGTTACAGGAATTGCATTAAATATCTGCTCATAGATTAAGAGCTGGCTAAAAGACAGGAATCAAAGGGTTGTTGTAAATGGAACATACTCCGATTAGAGTAATGTGGTAAGTGGGGTTCCTCAAGGTTCAGTATTAGGTCCTCTTCTTTTTAACATATTCATTAATGACGTAGAAGTAGGACTCAAAAGTAGTGTATCAATTTTTGCTGATGACACTAAGTTGTGCAAGGTAATTAAATCAGATAATAATGTACTTTCCCTACAAAGGTATTTGCATAAATTAGAGAAATGGGCGTCTAAATGGCAGATGAGATTTAATACAAAAAAATGTAATGTTATGCATTTGGGAAGGAAAAATAGCCATGCAATTTATAATCTTAATGGAGCAAATATAGGAGTATCAGATATTGAGGGGGATTTGGGAGTGCTTATGGACAACCACCTAGGTAACAGTGCTCAAAGCCAAGCAGCAGTTGCAAAGGCAAATAAAATATTAGGATGTATTATGAAGGGTATAGAAGCAAGGGAAGCAAATATAATTCTACCACTATACAAATCCCCAGTATGCCCTCATTTGGAATATGGAGTACGATTTTGGACACCACTTCATAAAAAGGACATTTTAGAGCTGGAAAAATTACAAAGAAGGGCAACAAAACTAATAAGGGGAATGGATGGGCTAAGTTATGAAGAAAGACTAACTAAATGAAACTTATTTTTGCTAGAAAAAAGGAGTCTACGACGGGATATGATTTCCTTATTTAAATATATCCAGGGTCAATACAAGGCTTTGTGAAGTGAACTTTTTGTAGCAAGAGATTTTCAACTGACAAGAGGACATCCCTTGAGGTTAGAGGAAAAAAGATTTCACCTTAAAGAA
Source organism: Discoglossus pictus (assembly GCA_027410445.1). Taxonomy (NCBI): domain Eukaryota; kingdom Metazoa; phylum Chordata; class Amphibia; order Anura; family Alytidae; genus Discoglossus; species Discoglossus pictus. The sequence continues at coordinate 72,914,389 of CM050169.1, forward strand.
AGAAAAGTGATCTTCACAGTTAGGGTGGTTAAACTGTGGAATTCTGATGACAACGAATTTGATAGATAACTTTAAAAAGGGGTTAGATATATGTTTAAATAAAGAGGGCATTCAAGGCTATCCTAGATAACAAGCAAAGGAAAATTGATCCAGGGAGAAATTTGATCGCCAGTTTCTGGGGTCAGGAAGGAATTTTGCTATTTTCCCCCCTTATGAGACAATTGACAAAGTTTCAATGTTTTTTTTTTTTTTGCCTTCCTCTGGATCAATGAACAATTAATAACAAATAGTCCACATATTAAAAAGATCAAAAGAGATCTAAAAAGGTTGAACTTGATGGACTAACAGTCTTTATTCAACCTCAAATACTAAGGGCAGTGAGCATTATGGGTGTCTGAACTTCAACATACAGTGGGTTTTGTTCCCATTAGTTTTAATGGAATCAGGTAAGATAACACAATTAACACAGTCTCCATGAGTCCTTGTTTATAACTTCCTTTTAACTCACTGGTAGGATAAAGGCTGAAAAAACCTGATAACATATCTATCACTCTTATTTAAATATGTGACAGCAATTTGTGGACTACAGTGGCCCTTTATGTGCAGTGCTGTGGAAGTAGATTGAGTAGATAGAGAGTGAGAGAATATCTCTCTAGGGTGGATATTACCAACTGAGCGTGTGTTCCACCTTAGCCTTGGCAGCTGTAATTGAGTATGCAGGGTTATTAAATATATGTACTCTGAGTGGCACCCTGTGTGACTGCATGAGTAAGGAGGGAAGAAAGCTGCAGGCTTGTAAAATCTTTTTTGGGGGGGAAGTTGTAAAATTTATGTTGTGGATTTTTTTTATAACAGCCACTGTGCTGCTCTATCTATATATATCTAGAAATATGTAATTGTACCAAGCGTTATTGCTTTTTGTTGGAGGTTGTCTTCAAACTTGTACTGTCCTTCTACGAACTAATTGTGTGTGTTGCTAAATGTTTGCCTTGATGCCTCATTTAATAACACTGCTTTTTCAGTACTCCGTTTGTATTTGCTTGTTGTCTATGGTCCTCATTCAATTGCGATTTGGCCAATTGAATAGGGCTCTATATAAGCACATAGCATACTTATGTAACAGAACTTTTTAGTTAGTGAAGACCTTGCTTTTGGATAGAAATTCACTAAAAACTTCTGAAAAAAATATGCTCTGTGCTGATATAGATCCATATTCAATTGTCTAAACTGCAACTGAATGAGGCCCCTAGTCTGAATGTGTGATATGACTGAAGTTAGTGTGAAGTAATAACAAATCATGCCAAGTTAAAGTATAGTGTTATTATTATGCTCCGCTATTTTATGTTTGATATTTTCCTTTCACTAATTAATAGGTAAACGCAAGTAAAAGTTAATCAATGTAGTGTTGTTGTTTAGTCATTCAGTCATGTCTGACTCTCTGTGACCCAATGGATACAGCACACCAGGAATGTATTGTGTTTGGTTATTATTATTATTATTATTATCATTATTATTATTATTATCGTTTATTTGTAATGCACCAACATATTCCTTAGCGCTATACATAAGTTGCGATCAAGGCAAAACAATATTAACACATTAAAAAGATGGAGGGCCCTGTCTTTGAGCTTATAATTCAGTGTCCATAGAGCGTTCCCCAAAGCACATTGCAAGATTGAAAACTCACAGACTTGCCTATCCATAAGGTTTTGTTGGCAAAGATACTGGAGTTGGTTACCAGTTCCTTTTCCAGTGACCTCTTTTCTATGACCTGCCCATCTTGAGTGACCCTACATGGTATAGCTCACAGCTTTAATGAAGTACACAAGTCCCTTCACCATAACAATGTAGCGATCCAGAAGGGGAATTCAATGTAGTAGAATTGCTAAAAAGTAAACAGCAGTTACTGCTGGTGAGCTTGTATCTCTTTATATTGAGGGTAGATGTATGGTAAAAATGGACAGTCCGTACAGAGTCAGGAGATATTGTTGATATGGAATTCTAAATGGTGCCAAGAGATTAAAAATAAATTGTTGTTGAGTTAGAAAATTGATACAGAAGGTATTTGCTGGGAATGGAATATGGGATTTTTAATAAACAACAAATAAGTATATTTGAAGTCTTGCTAGCTATTTTGTTTATCACTAAAGGAAGCTTTTGATGCTTGTATTATTCTGTCCTTTGATAGCATTAAGCACTGCTGATTGTTGTAAAAACATTGAAGATATCCTGTTTAAAGTTTAATGATGTCACATTGTTTTCAAGCAGTCTGCAGCACCCCCTCTACTCTTCCTTTGCAGATCTGCTGTAAGCAGAGACCCATTATCAAGTTATTTTCAAGAGCTCACATTAATTGATAAAGCTATGTGTTATATGTTGTATGTTTGTAGAAATAATAGACAAAAGAAAGCTAGTAGGACAAATGTGCACTTATTGGCTGTGGAAAGTGAGTCACCCCATTATTCATACATATTGTAATATTATTAAAATGTAAATTTTATTTCAAGCATGTAAAAAAATATAAAATATTGAAGATTGTGTGGTTAATTATTTATTATTGAAATAAAATGATTCAATAAAAAAAAAAGAATGACAGAGTGGACACTCAAACATTATGTGGGGAACTAACCGATAGAAGAAAATATATTTTTCTCATGTAATACATTGTCTCATACAGGCTCAACGATGCATTTGAAATGGAGAGTAATAGTAATAGCCTATAATAAGAAGGTACTCTCTGGGACTAATTGTAGCCTGGTGTTGTTGTTTAGCCATTCAGTCGTGTCCGACTCTCCGTGACCCTATGGACAGCAGCACAGGTACATCTGTCACCACCTCTCTGAGCTCGATTAGGATCATGTTCATTGCTTCAATGATCTCATCTATCCATCTCCGCCTTGGTCGTCCCCTTCTTCTTGTGCCTTCAATCTTTCCCAGCATTAGAGTTTTTTTCTAGGGAATCCTGTCTTCTCATGATATGGCCAAAATATTTGAGCTTCAGCCTTATGATCATAGCTTCCAGTGAATAGTTTGTATTGATTTCCTGAAGTACTTATTTATTGGATCTTCATGCAGTCCAAGGGACTCTAATCAGTTTTCACCAACACCACAATACAAAGGCATCAATTCTATGGCACACAGCCTTCTTCATGGTCCAGCTCTCCCATCCATATGTTACTATTGGGAATACCATAGTTCTAACTATGAAGACCTTTGTTGATAGTGTAATGTCTTTACTTTTTACTAGCTTGTCCAGACTTGCCATAGCTTTCCTCCCCAGAAGCAAACGTCTTTAAATTTCATGGCTACAGTCACCATCTGAAAAGATCTTGGATCCCAGGGAAAAAAAACTGTCACTGCCTCCATTTCTTCTCATCTATTTTCCAGGAACTGATATTGCTGTTTGCCATGGTCTTTGTCTTTTTTACGTTGAGCAGCAGGCCAGCTTTTGCACGTTCTTCTTTTACATGCATTAATAGGTCCTTTAGTTCCTCCTCACTTTTAGCCATCAGAGTAATATCATAGGCATATCTTAGGGTGTTGATGTTTCGTCCAGCAATATTGATTCCGGTTTTGGACTCATTCAGCCCTGCTTTATGCATGAATTACTATGTACTAAGTTGAATAAATAAGGTGACAATATACAACCTTGTCGCACATCTTTTCCTATCTTGAACCATTCTGTTGTCCCATGTCCGTTTCTGACCGTGGCTTCTTGGTCCATATACAAATTCCTCAGGTGGTGGATGAGATGATCTGGTGTTGTGGACGAAATTCATGAAAATGTGTATTGTGTCCATGCTGCATTCCTTTCCTTACAATATATCATAAGATAAGGCACTAATTACTTTTATTCTTTATCCTGAGAGTCCTAAGATGGCTACTGAGCCGTATCCTGAGAGTCCTAAGATGGCTACTGAGTCATATCCTGGGAGGTCTAAGATGACATTAAAATCCGTGACCAAATAAGGATATGAGCCCCGCCACCTTCCAGAGCCAATCAGAAGCTTCACCTAACCTGACCATAATGACATCAATATCCGAGACCAAATATGGAAGGACCCTTCCTACCTTTTCAACCAATCAATAACTCACACACTGTCTAATAATGAGTTGTATGAGTCTTATACTATATAAGTGTCTATGTTGTATTTGGGGGGGTTCGTTCGTTGGGAAAAATACAAGAAGTTTTATACCAGAACTTTTGTGTCTGTGTAAATTCTTGTCTCTGTGTGCACACATGGCCAACAGATGGATGATTTGGACAGGAACAGATATTATAAAATGCGATTATTTTTATCCATCCAAAACAACATGGCGCCCGAGAGCAGGGACTCTGGGTTGTCACCAACAGGCAGCAGACAAGGAAGACTTTGGGACGGTCTATGGTGGCATAAAGGAGCCTGATCAACTCAACTCTAATATATGGTAAGGTTTAATGTTTTAAAACCTTGCATATATATGAATAATGCTGCTATAGTTCTGCTGCTTTGTCTTGGGCTGCTACTGAAGGCACCAAAAGTACAGATAAATTGCTTGCCCAGGGTCTACCTTGAAGAAATATCTGTACTGAATAATATCTGTTGCCTGTGTATGACTGTTGAGAGTGTGGATTGAGTGATTGTGATTTCTTAGATATTGCGGTCCGGGACATACATGTGTACGTGCAACAGACACCGGGGACGGGTGGTAGTGCCCTGGTAGCACATAAAACCGGAGGAGCTGTACGTACAGGCGTGCATATACGTACTTTGGGGATCGGTGTCGTTTGACATACTTTTCCTAAGGAGGGTCTATGCATGTTGGATAGCCGAATATCTTTTGGGGGTCATGATGTTCGTGCCCTGGTAGCGTGATAACCCCGAGAGACGTCTATCACACACTAAGGTGTAAAAGCATGTATGTGGGATGCAGACTTCAGTGGTGGATCGTTAGTGCCCTGGTAGCACAATAGCCCTGAGGGCGTCAATTTTAGCACAAGATGGTGTGAGAGCTTAGACTAAAATATCTTTGAGTCAGAAATTTTCTGTAGAAATTGTTTAAATGTTACTATGGTCTGTTATTGCTGGTTGTGATGCATATTTTAATGAGAAATGTAGCTTAGAATTTCTCCCCCTGTACTTGTGAAGCTGTGAGCTGAATTTGCTGTGGCTGTGTGACAGGCAAGGTCAGAGCACACACAGCAAAAGAATACTCCCCCTCCCATCTCGTTTAATTCTTTTAAGGACGTATCTTAGTTAAGAGAATTATTTCTATGACAATGCTTAAGGTCGTATGAATGTGTACGGTAACGGAAATAACTGTCATGTTTCATGTTTCTGTTCATGTTTTCATGTTGTTGTTAAATTTGCTCAAGGGTAATTACAGTAGGTGAAGTAAATGTTTGTGTGAAAGTAGGTGTGTCCCGGGAGGAGATTGATTTAAAAAGTAAATAATTCAAGATATATACACGGATATATACACAGAGTTAGACTTTGAGACCACACCTTGAATGTAAAAGTAGGTATCTCAAAGGAAACAGTACCTTAGGACTGTAGACGTACCCCTAAGAGTACAGTATATATATATGGACGCAGACTGAGGATTGGTTGTGTAACGAACACAACAACGTAACAATCATCAGGGGCGTCAATGAACACACCTTAGACAGGTGTGTTGGGTTTTCGGATTATTAAACCAAGAAAGAAATCTCCATAAGACCTACAATGTAATGGGAGATTATTTTGTTTGAATGCATTGCATGTAACAGTTTGCATATTTCTGTGTACTTGTGAGTATGTGTGTATGTATATATATGTATGTATATATATATATATATATATATATATATATATATATATATATGTATATGCGTGTATTCTTTTGAAATATTTTGTCTGAAGTTTCTGTGTGTTTGTAACTTTACTCAATGCTATACCTTTGGAAAGGGAGGTGACTGGTCTGCATTTTAAGAAGACGTGTTAGGGGCTTGGCCACCCCCCACAGTCAGCATAGCAGACCACTCACCTTCCTACTCCCATCTTCTCTGTGTGTGTGTGTGTGTTAGTTTTTATGTGAAAATATGTCTGTCTGTATCATTAAGAGAAAATAGAAGAAGGGAGGTTGCAGGCAGAAGAATGGGAACCAAGGGTTGCTACAAGATAGTGCTTTGTGGAACAAAAAACCATGAAACTCTTAACACACCGACACCGCCCTATCATGGCTCCCAACTTAGAAAAGTGGGAGTTGACTATAACTTTATGACCAACCCCTTTGAAACGATGACGATGCCCACCGCACCCACTGGATACACGCCCCTATACCAGATCTTAAAGGCAAACAGCACCTACTATACTACCTCTGCTGGAATCAGTGCCCTGTATCCACTACTTCTTGGTAATATTAATCCTTATTAAAAGGAAGATATTGGAGACATTCAATGTTTCATTAAGCTTTACTATACACGAAGAAGTATACAAAAGAAAAAGTAAACACAACGTTACTTTAGGATGTTTTTAGAAAGTTACTCCGAGACAATTTCTGTCTCATGTACTGTTATTTTTAGATTCTCTGTGAGCAACTCCCCCTGCTTGTGCCACATGTTCCTGAAACAAGGGGTCAGGGATAGCATCTGACTCGCCTATAACAGTGGCAAGAGGGGTCATGGACAAGCCATGGCAACTCTAACGTACAAAGAAGAACGGGCTTTCATTGGTGCAGATGTGCTAGGGCTTTCTTACAATTATACATCTCATCCACAGGGACAGTTGTACACATAGTCTCTAGGGGGGACTGTTACTGTTTATATGACTGTATACCTTAGTTAATACGTTTTACTAAGAAAAAAACCTATATCTTTACACAGACATTTTATGTAGTACTCTCTAGATTCGGAAGATATAATACAATAACCTGTCATATCTACAAGAATAGAATATAAGTGTAGTATGTAACATAATATAACATTTTAGGGGGGACTGTTGTGGACGAAATTCATGAAAATGTATATTATGTCCATGTTGCATTCCTTTCCTTACAATATATCATAAGATAAGGCACTAATTACTTTTATTCTTTATCCTGAGAGTCCTAAGATGGCTACTGAGCCGTATCCTGAGAGTCCTAAGATGGCTACTGAGTCATATCCTGGGAGTCCTAAGATGACATTAATATCCGTGACCAAATAAGGATATGAGCCCCGCCACCTTCCAGAGCCAATCAGAAGCTTCACCTAATCTGACCATAATGACATCAACATTCGAGACCAAATATGGAAGGACCCTTCCTACCTTGTCAACCAATCAATAACTCACTCACTGTCTAATAATGAGTCGTATGATTGTTATATCTGATCAACTTATACTATATAAGTGTCTATGTTGTATTTGGGGGGGTTCGTTCGTTGGGAAAAATACAAGAAGTTTTATACCAGAACTTTTGTGTCTGTGTAAATTCTTGTCTCTGTGTGCACACATGGCCAACAGACGGATGATTTGGATAGGAACCGATATTATAAAATGGGATTATTTTTATCCATCCAAAACACTGGTACTCTTATCTCCTTAAGAACTTGCAACATTTTGTTTTGATTCACACAGTCAAATGCTTTAGAATAGTCTATGGAGCAAAAGTAAATGCTTTTCTGAAGCTCTCTTGCTCTCTCTATTATCCATCGGACTTAGGCAATTTGATCTCTTGTGCCTCTTCCGATGCAGAACCCGGTCCATTTATTGTTGGAGCCAGGCTTTTAGAATTGTAAGCATTACCTTGCTGGCATGTGAAATGAGTGCAATTGTTCGATATATGGAGCACTATTTGGCACTGCCTTTTTTGGGATTGGCTTTATTGTCCAGATACTGCAGGGGGTGTGCTGCACTCTACACGAGCATTGTTCATGTAGTACTCTCAACAAAAATGCACGTAACAAAAATGCTCAATACCACTGGGATTTTTGCCCATTCCTCCTTGCAAAACTGCTCCAGCTCCTTCGAGTTGGATGGTTTGCGCTTATGAACTGCAAGCTTTAAGTCTGACCACAGATTTTCTATTGGATTGAGGTCTGGGCTTTGACTAGGCCATTCCAACACATTTACATGTTTCCCCTGAAACCACTCAGTGTTGCTTTAGCAGTGTGCTGCTGGTAGGTGAACCTCCATCCTAGCCTCAAATCAAGCACAGAGTGGTACAGGTTTTGCTCAAGAATATCCCTGTATTTAGCATCATCCATCTTTCTCTCAACTCTGAACAGTTTCCCAGTCCCGGCTGCTGAAAAACATCTCCACAGCATGGTGCTGCCACCACTGTGGGGATGGTGTTCTTTGGGTGATGTGATGTGTTGGGTTTGCTCCATATATAGCATTTTCTTTAATGGCCGAAAGTTCAATTTTAGCCTCATCAGACCAGAGCACTTTCCTCCATACATTTTGGGAGTCTCCCACATGTCTTTTTGCAAACTCAAAACGTGCCATTTTGTGTTTTGCTGAAAGTAATGGCTTTCTTGTGGCCACTCTGCCATAAAGCCCAACTCTTTGGAGCGTACGGCTTATTGTCGTCCTATGTACAGATACTCCAGTCTCTTCTGTGGAACTCTGAAGCTCCACCAGGGTTTCCTTAGGTCTCTGTGCTGCCTCTCTGATTAATGCCCTTCTTGCCCGGTACGTGAGTTTTGGTGGGCGGCCGTCTCTTTTCAGGTTTGCTGTTGTGCCATGTTCTTTCCATTTGGTTATGATAGATTTGATGAGGCTCCTGGGGATCATCAAAGATTTGGATATTTTTTTATAACCTAACCCTGACTTGTACTTCTCAACAACATTGTCCCTTGCTTGTTTGGAGAGTTCCTTGGTCTTCATGGCAGTGTTTGGTTAGTGGTGCCTCTTGCTAAGGTGTTGCCGCCTCTGAGACCTTTCAAAAAAGGTGTGTATATGTAATGACAGATCATGTGATACTTAGATTGCACACAGGTGGACATCATTTCACTAATTATGTGATTTCTAAAGGATATTGGTTGCACCAGAGCTTTTTATGGGCTTCATAACAAAGGGGGTGAATACATACGCACATGTCAATTTTTTGTTTTCTGTTTCTAAAAAATTGTTTTATGTATATATTTTTCTAATTTCACTTCACCAACTTAGACTATTGTGTTCTGATCCATCACATAAAATTCAGATTAACAAAGCATTGAACTTAGCCTGTAATGTAACAAAATAGGTAAAAAGTCAAGGGAGGTGAATACTTTTCCAAGGCACTGTATCTTAGCTAGATTCAAGAATGGAATATAGAATTAGTAAGCCATATGATTTTACCTCAGAATTCATAAGTAACAATGTCTATCCTATTCTTGTAGCTTCATGAAAATATCTAAAAACAGATCAATACATTTTCAATTTTATATTACATATGGGACTTCTTTGGTGATAGATACATCAAAAAAAGAAAGTATGCTTTAAAACGTTGAGTGTACTGATGGAATTGGTAATTAAATAATACTCAAATTGTAAGGCATTTACTAAGTTGCTAGGGATCACTTAGTAAATCTTTACTACACAGGTTTAATGTCAAAACTGGTAATATGAGAACTTGTTCTTACACAAAAAAAACAATTTTTTTCTCATATAAAACAACATTTTTAGTGTCAGTTGTTGATGTTCCATGTTTGTATAAATTCTGTGTCTGTTTTGTCATGTTTGTTTTATGTGGACCCAATTTTCATTATTCCATTAGTACATTTGAACAAATACAGTGAAGTGAAGTTCTATGTGTAATGTGCACACTGTGATTGACAGACGGTGTAATGCTGAAAAAATCATGCAGTTTTTATCTTTTGGGATAATATTTTTAATTAACAGCTGTTCTTTGCTTAAAGGCATATCTAAGTTTCCAGGATTATGAATGCATCTGATAGAGGATAACCAGTAGTGTATGCACAAATGTTTTGCATTAAAAAATACCAAAATAAACATTTAGAAACTCGCTCTGATGTTTGCTGAATCTTTTCAGTTTTCAGTTTGCAAGCTGCAGCTTTTGTTAGTTGACACCCATGAAAATCCCTGCTCAGATTTTGCTAATCAGGAGAAAGCAGAAGTTAGCAGTAATGTTTGTATCAAACTCTGGGGTTCATGTGTTGCAAAAGCAGCCTGGGAAATGTAGTCTCTCTAGCTCTCCATTTGTGCTCTGATTCAGCTGTAAGCTAAGACCCTGCCCACCAAACCGTGTGATTCCACCCTGGAGCATCTGATAATCACTGCCTGTTTCTTGCCACACATTTGAAACCCAGGAAACTTATATATACCTTTAATGTGTGATGATGATCATTCAGTTTAAAGTTTATTGTATTATATTTAGTTTTTATGGTGTAATCAACGGAACACTCCATTGTACTGTATTAAGTATACATTATGACATGACTATATTATGCCAAATAGGATGAATAATTTCTAAAGAGATATTATGAGGTAGATTCAGTACATATGAGGCATATTGAAAGAAAATCAAGGAGGAGCCCTGTTAGTTAAAATAATTGTTTAAGGAGTGGTTGTTTTTTTGGAGGGCCCTTTCCTGGCCCAAAAGGTGAGGATTATTGGCTTCAAACAACAAAGAAATGTACCAGACCTTCTCTATAATTTGTGAGTTTTCAATCTTATTTAGTGCTTTAGAGAAAGCAGTTTGTATGCTTGATTTTAAAATTAATATCAGGGCCGAACAAAGGCAGAAACATCTTTTAGTATGCCTTTAACATTTCTTGTTTTTAGTCCTAAAGGCCAACCCTGTATATATGTGTCTGCATCGTACAGTTGTGTCTGACTTGACCGCAATACACCATGTTGATGAATTTGGTATTCATGGCAGAGATGCCTTATTGATCCATCTGATATTCATACCAGTTCCCTCTTCAGTGAACCACGGAATACTGCTTCTGGTATTCCCTCACCCTAACTCCTAACCCTAACACCCCTTACACTTATCCCTAACACCCCTCACCCTAACACCTAACCCTAACACCCCTCACACTTATCCCTAACACCTAACCCTAACATTCCTCACCCTAACACCTAACCCTAACACCCCTTACACTTATCCCTAACACCCCTAACCCTAACACTTAACCCTAACACCCCTTACACTTATCCCTAACACCTAACCCTAACATCCCTCACCCTAACACCTAACCCTAACACCCCTTACACTTATCCCTAACACCCCTCACCCTAACACCTTACCTTAACACCCCTCACACTTATCCCTAACACCTAACCCTAACATCCCTCACCCTAACACCTAACCCTAACACCCCTTACACTTATCCCTAACACCCCTCACCCTAACACCTTACCCTAACAACCCTCACACTTATCCCTAACACCCCTCACCCTAACCCTAACACCCCTCACTCTTATCCCTAATACCCCTTACCCTAACCCTAACACCCCTCACACTTATCCCTAACACCTAACCCTAACATCCCTCACCCTAACACCTAACCCTAACACCCCTTACACTTATCTCTAACACCCCTCACCCTAACACCTAACCCTAACACCCCTCACACTTATCCCTAACACCTAACCCTAACATCCCTCACCCTAACACCTAACCCTAACACCCCTTACACTTATCTCTAACACCCCTCACCCTTACCCCTAACCCTAACACCCCTCACACTTATACCTAACATCCCTTACCCTAACACCCCTCACACTTATCCCTAACACCTAACCCTAACATCCCTCACCCTAACACCTAACCCTAACACCCCTTACACTTATCCCTAACACCCCTCACCCTAACACCTAACCCTTACACCCCTCACACTTATGCCTAACACCCCTCACCCTAACCCTAACAGCCCTCACACTTATCCCTAACACCCCTTACCCTAACCCTAACACCCCTCACACTTATCCCTAACACCTAACCCTAACATCCCTTACACTTATCCCTAACACCCCTCACCCTAACACCTAACCCTAACACCCCTCACACTTATCCCTAACACCCCTCACCCTAACCCTAACAACCCTCACATTTATCCCTAACACCCCTCACACTTATCCCTAACACCTAACCCTAACATCCCTCACCCTAACACCTAACCCTAACACCCCTTACACTTATCTCTAACACCCCTCACCCTTACCCCTAACCCTAACACCCCTCACACTTATACCTAACATCCCTTACCCTAACACCCCTCACACTTATCCCTAACACCTAACCCTAACATCCCTCACCCTAACACCTAACCCTAACACCCCTTACACTTATCCCTAACACCCCTCACCCTAACACCTAACCCTTACACCCCTCACACTTATGCCTAACACCCCTCACCCTAACCCTAACAGCCCTCACACTTATCCCTAACACCCCTTACCCTAACCCTAACACCCCTCACACTTATCCCTAACACCTAACCCTAACATCCCTTACACTTATCCCTAACACCCCTCACCCTAACACCTAACCCTAACACCCCTCACACTTATCCCTAACACCCCTCACCCTAACCCTAACAACCCTCACATTTATCCCTAACACCCCTTACACTTATCCCTAACACCCCTCACCCTAACACCTAACCCTAACACCCCTCACACTTATCCCTAACACCCCTCACCCTAACACCTAACCCTAATACCCCCTTACAATTATCCCTAACAGCCCTTACCCTAACACCTAACCCTAACACCCCTCACCCTAACACCTAACCCTAATACCCCCTTATACTTATCCTTAACAGCCCTTACCCTAACACCTAACCCTAACATCCCTTACCCTAACACCCATCACACTTATCCCTAACACCCCTTACCCTAACCCTAACACTTATCCATAACACCCATCAACCTAACACCTAACCCTAACATTCTCACACTTATCCCTAAGACCTAACACCCCTCACACTTATTCCTAACATGCCTCACCCTAACACCCCTTACACTTATCCCTAACACCCCTCACCCTAACACCCCTCACACTTAGCCCTAACACCCCTCACTCTAACACCTAACCCCCTCACCCTTATCCCTAAAACTCCTTACCCTAACACCCCTCACACTTATCCCTGTGTCTCATCCCCCCTTATCATCAAGGGAGGGGGGAGGATGATGAGGGAGGGGGGAAGAGACACAGGGGAGGTTGATAATGGAGGGGGGAAACAGACACCGGATGAGGATGACGAGGGAGGGGGTAAAGAGATACAGGGGAGGGTGATAAGGAAGGGGGGAAAGAGACACAGGGGCGGATGATGAGGGAGGGGGGAAGAGACACAGGGGTAGATGATGAGGGAGGGGAAAAGAGACACAGGGGAGGATGATGAGGGAGGGGGGAAAGAGACACAGGGGAGGATGATGATGGAGGTGGGAAGAGACACAGGGGAGGATGATGATGAAAGGGGTAAAGAGCTACAGGGGAGGATGATGAGGGAGGTGGGATGAGACACGGTGGAGGGTGATGAGGAAGGGGGAAAAGAGACACAGGGGAGGATGATGAGGGAGGGGGGGAAGAGACACATGGGAAGATGATGAGGGAGAGGGAAAAGAGACACAGGGGAGGATTATGAGGGAGGGGGGAAAGAGACACAGGGGAGGATGATGATGGAGGGGGGAAGAGACACAGGGGAGGATGATGAGGGAGGGGGTAAAGAGATACAGGGGAGGATGATGAGGGAGGTGGGAGGATGATGAGGGAGGGGGGATGAGACACAGGGGAGGGTGATGAGGAAGGGAAGAAAGAGACACAGGGGAGGATGATGAGGGAGGGGGTAAAGAGATACAGGGGAGGATGATGATGAAGGCGGATGTTAGGTTATTTATGCACCTTATGGATTAAAACCAGACTCTGCATCAACTATGTAATTTTCTGTGGGAGTTTTGACATGGATCCCCCTCCGGCATGCCACAGTCCAGGTGTTAGTCCCCTTAAAACAACTTTTCCTTCACTATTGTGGCCAGAAAGAGTCCCTGTGAGTTTTAAAATCCGCCTGCCCATTGAAGTCTATGGTGGTTCGCCGGGTTCGCCGGTTCGCGAAACATTTGCTGCGGTTCGCGAACCGAAAATTTTATGTTCGCGACATCACTACCCTTGGACCATCACGGATTTCCAAAAATATACGTATATACAAATGTAACCCTGCCTGCTAAGGGAGCTATAATATGCTGTTTGATTAATTATGAGATCAGTACATATCAGTACACCACTACATATACATTTATTTGATATATAGGGTGAAGCTTGAAAAAAGAAACTTGATTTGACATCCTAGTTTTATTCAACCCACAACAGTCTATGCACTTGCCGGTCGCTTTACATACGATTACTCTCTAACACTCCATTTTATTCTAATGCTTTATAAACATAAATTACATTCTTTAGCATTTGCAGCCTGTTAAATTTGAATCTTTGAATCGCATCCATCCACAAATTTATGAATACTATTTTACTAGATAATTCCATCAATATACCAAGTATATATTTCTTTCTGATGCAGATCTCAGAATTAATCTACGTAGTGTACGTATTGCAGTGTAATATGGAATAAAAATGTCCCATTGTAAGAAGCAAAAAAGTTATTACATGTTGTTTAATTGTTCAGATGTGTGTGACTCTTTGTGACCATATGTAACGCAGCACATCAACACATCTTGTGTCTGGTTGTATTAATCCATCGGGTTTTCATGGCAAACATGCTGGAGTGGGTTGCCAAGTCCTTCTACAGTGGACCACAATTTGTTTGAACTCTCTGCTATGGCCTATCTATCAACAACATTTTGTTCCAAGACGTTTTCAACTGACAAGAGGTTATCCCTTGAGTTTAGAAAAAATAAGATTCAACCTTAAGGAAAGAAATTAGATCTTCATAGTAAGGGCAGTCAGACTTCTATCAAAAGGAGGTTTCTGTCAGCAAATTTAATAAATAACTTGTGTACATTTTTTTAATAAAAAGAACATACATTGTTATGTAGGATAACTAGAAAAGGAGGGGTACTGATCTAGGGACTAAACCAACTGCCATTATTTGGGAGTCAGGAAGTAATTGTGTTTTTCTCTTTTTGGGACAACTGACAGAGTTTAAATTAACTTTTTGTTTGTTTTTGTTTATTAATTACAAGTAACAGAGTATATCTAAAAAGGTTGAACTTTATATACAAATATTCATTTCTCAACCTCAATAACTATGTTGATATGTTACTATGTAAATAAAGAGACTGTAACCAGGATTGATTGTGGATCAGAAAATGAAAGATGTCTAAATGAATTTACATTTTCTTATCACCTCATGACACAGTAAATCAACCTCCAAAACATTTTCTCTCTTTTAAAATATATTTTGGATGGCTAGAGAATCCTTTAGAAATCCCTTTGACCATCTACTGAGACTATTATCATTAATGCTTTCTCAGATGAAAAGGGAAAATCTGAGAGGTACTTATTTTGCTTGGCAAGCTGAAGCACTCAGCTGACCTTGCTATCGACATTTTAGTCATCTCCATTTATTACAGCTGAAAAAACAGGAATCTGTTTTATTTGGAGGCAAAATAATATAACCTTGCAATAACTTGCACTGATAGCAGGCAATACTTGTACATTTTAAATCAATTGACATCAAAACAATCCTATTTCTGATTGCACCATTTCATGAAGTTAGTTTTGCTTAAGACAGCATCAGAAAATGGTTTTCTTTAGTTTTTTTTCTTGAATATACAAATTGCATTGTAAAGGAATGCAGAGAAAAACAGCAACAGTTTAATTTCAGATACCATTGAAGGTCCTCTAAATTATAATTATGTTTGTAGCATGCTCTTTTTAAGAACCTGATTTGATAATGAGCCTAGTGTTGTTAAAAAGTTAAATACTTACTAAATACAGAGCTTCATTTTTAACATGTTTGCAAGTTTTGCTTTAGTTTTGCTCTAGTTTTTGAAAATAGAGCCCCATTCTATTCCCCTATATTGCAGATTACACCATGTGTAGGAGGAAAGTAAATCTCCCTAACTATTTGTGATGATCCATGAGTAGGGGCTATACAAGCCCAGAGCCACCTGTTATAGACAACAGGTTATCAACCCACAAGGACAGTTGGATTCTTTGAAATTTCAGCACCAGCACCCTGATATTTGGTTCTGCGTCTCTCCATCAGGAATCAGCACTTCCAGGAGTCCCAGTAACCTTCCTGGGGTAGTGATCAGGACAGGTTATTTGTAGGGTGGAGACCGGTTCAGAATCGCAGCCACCTGGAACATAATCAGAGATAAATGATTTCTATGTATCTCCAAGTGAACTGATTAGTTTTTTAAAATAACAGCAGTATTTATAGTGGATAGATACAGAGGGGTGTACACAGCACAACAATGGAAGGGGGTGGCAGACAATTACAGGAGATGACCCCACATGGGGTCTGGCAGTAGCTTCCTGAGATCAATAGGATTAGCCTTCAATCCACATCCTGCCGTCTCTAGCACATATCAGATGGGATTAACATAATTTGGCAAAAAATGGAACAAAGCAGGTTTGCAAAGACAATGGAGGTGTTTATGCAGATAATCCATTGCTGGAGCCAAGAAGTGTGGTGACTCAATAGCCCAACACCCTGGGTATTTACCCATTCCAGAAACATTGAAAAAGAACTGCTACGAGTGACTGCGGCAAGACTAAGTAGCAAATACGGACAAACGTTTGCAGTGATTTTCTTACTGCCGAAAAATTACAAGTGACTCTATTTGACTTTGACACCAACATCCTATTCTAAACAGGCTTTACAGACCACTCACAAAATAGGACAGTTCTGTAATGTCAAAAATCTGAAGGAGAAATTACGGGTACTAAACACCTCTAGGAAATGGTTTTAAAATCATTGCTGAGTGCCAAAGCACACAAAAAAAGCACACAAAATATTTTTATTTTTATGTCCGTGTCATTATATAACATCCAGGGTAACACTCAAGAGGTTAATATATATCAGGAAACCATGAGGCCTAGGAGCACATACCCTAATGCATTGTATATATATATATATATATATGTGTATATATATATATATATATATATATATATATATATATATATATATATATAAATAAATAAACACGTTTCTGATATAATTTATTTAAATAAATAGTAAAATAACATATATATCTATATACTGTATATGGTTACTTGCCACATTTATCAATGCTTGTTCTCCCTCTTGTTCTCATTTTGTATTGGTTCTCATATGTAATGTGAAAATGAAATGCCTGGCTTCGTGTACTATTATGAGTGAACACATACTTCTACATTTAAATATTTCACAAACAAGACAGGGCTTACAGATTGTTGGGGCTTCCTAATCGGTAGTTGGCAGCTTGGAAACACAGGCCCAACCAGAATTCTGTAGAACTCGTACTAGATGTAACACACACACAATCAGTCTCAGTACTAATTCCGTTTATTGCTACGTCATTGCATATAATTTATACTTGCAAAAGAAGGCGGATATTAGAGCGATTTTCACAGTTCACGTTAGTCGGTACAAGGACATATAATCAGGTGTTTTCTGTTTCTTAGAACAACTAGAAATGTTTTGTGTTTTAGTAAGGTCGACAAACATCTCAAGGATAGGCACATGATATTATGGTTAGGCTATGTGTCAGCAAAATATGTTAACCCCTACATTGGCAGAATATGTTAACCCCTTCATTTCCCCTCTTAGATCACAACGTGATCTTTATTTGGGATGTAAGCAGTGGTGTATATATATATGATAGGAAGCGAACTGAGACACTGGAAGGTGATAGACCCTCCAGGGTATCAGTACATGAGATATACCTGTGACCAGGTGGTGTTAAGTCACAGTATTTAGCTGAACATTCTTAGGAATAAAGCCTTGCAGTATGTAATAAAAACACAAATTAATACAAGGGAAGTAATGACTGAGTAAACAGAATTATCATCAATATAAGAACAACATTCTTTACCTATTAAAGCACACACGCTGCCTTTGGAAGCTAAAACATAATCTAAAGCCATTCTATTCTGCAAAGCTACCATTCTAATTTGCACCTGCTCCTGGTTTAGTTTCTCAATTGCTTCAGCAGAGCTATTTAAGGCCCTCTGTACTAGTAGAGAAAGGATGGATAGTTCTACCTGTAGTTTCCCTACGCATGCTTGTGGGAAGGTTATACCTAGGGTGTCTAGGAATATTCCCCACCCGCTTTTCTGCTCTATATCCCTCATGTTCCTGATGCGGCCTTGTGGAAGTGTTGGGGTTGTATATATATATATGGGATTACTTGACCTAAATAACAACTGCCCACCCAATTAGGGGGCAGCCATTGATAGGCATTCCTGCCACAGATAAAGTATACATTCATGGCTAGAGAAGGTGGCATAAGGTGGAAGAGATTAGACACGGACCCATTACTGTTGCTACAACCAGTACCATTAATTGATATATTATGCAAAAGAGAAAATAAGTAGGGACATCCGGGACCACTACAGTTCCAAGGTGAACAACTCTTGTACAGGTCAGAAAGGGAGGAACCAGAGGAAGTCCTATAAAAATAAGCGTGGTATTGGAGCAAGTGGACCAACCAACATATTTACATTTTCCTAGGGCCCTAAAACAGTTATACACTGGGTTAGTGTGGGTTAACATAAATTATACACTCTTATTATATTTTGATGGGAAATACGTGCGTATGAGGTGTTGCATCCATATAGAGTTTAGTGGTGTGGCTGATTGTACAAAGTAAAGAAATTCCATTTGCGGGGTTGTGTACTGCCATTGTAATATATATGGTTTTGAGTGAAGTTTTCCGCTGGAAGGCCAAATAGAGGCATACCCATTTCCCCATGTGTAGAGACGTGTGCACATACCCAGCAACTGGAAAGGTTAAGGGAGTGAGCATAACCTTGTAACATTACGGAAAATTTATTACGTTCCCAGGGATGATTTTGTATAATTGTGTTATCACGTGTAGATCTCTTGTGCCTATGAGGTGAGCTAGTATTGGTGTGAGTGTTATTGTGTTTACCACAAACAGACTTTAGTGGTCCCAGTTCGTCTGGGTCATAATGGCAATTAAGAAATGTTCATAAGGGCAAATAAATCAGAAGCATAATGCACATCGACAGGAGAAAGTTCTTACATGCATTCTGTGGATGCAGGAGTAGGTTTGACATTTTTATTATCGCTGTCTTCAATCGCTTTCACAGGGACTTTGTCACGCTTCACCCCTCTTTGGACACAGCTTCAGACGTGATGCGTGGATCCAGATGTCCTGTGAGTCAGTGAGGACAGCAGTCCTGGTTACTGCTACATCGGTAGTCGGTGGTCCGAATGGGAAGTCTCCCTTCTTTGCTCTGTTCAGTTGTCGGACACAGACGAGGTCACCTGGCTGGAACGGATGTGTTGGTTCCTGTGAGGGTGAAGGAAAGCGAGAAGACACATCACCATAGATGCCATTCAATTTATCAATCAATTGTTGCACATATTGTTCTCTTATAAGATCAAGATCACCAGACATCATTACAAGTGGGCCTTTTACCCAAGGAGTTGGAAATGGTCTTCCCATAAGAATCTCAAAAAGGGGACAATTTAGTAGACTTATTAGGAGTCATCTTAATTTCTGCTAGAAAGTCAGATAAGTATTTCTGCCAGTTCACCCATGTACCTGCAGTGGCCTTTGTAAGTTTCTCCTTAATAGTGCGATTCATTCTTTCCACTATGCCTGAACTCTGAGGATGGTAAGGGATATGGAATTTCCAGGTTATCTGTAGCCATTGTACCAGTTCCTTAATTACCGCACTAATAAAGGCTGGTCCATTATCAGAATTAATTTGCAATGGGCATCCATATCTCAGTATTACCTCGGTAGTTAATATTATAGCTACCGTCTTAGCATCCTCTCTTTGTGTTACAAAGGCCTCAGGCCACCGTGAGAACTGGTCTACTATCACCAACAGGTACAATTGCTTTGATCCTGTCTGGGATATGAGTAAAATCAAGCTGTGGGTAAAGGCAAATGATCATGTAATGCTTTGTTAGGTACTGTAGAGTTATTCTGTAGACACTGTATACATCTTTGTATGTATGTCTGGCAGTGTGATTTTAAGATTCTGATGCAAAAATGACACTTGCAACTGTTGCTACCCGGTCAGCTAAAGCATTACCTCTAGATATAAAATCATTGCAATTCTTTGTACTTGCTATGTGTTATCAGTTTTACTAGTTTCGTTTTCAGTGTGTACTACTGGATGCAGCAGGGGGGGGTTTGGGTTGCAGCTGCAGCTTCTCTCTGTCCCTGCTCTTGAGCGGGGGAAAGGGGGGGCAGAAAGGAGGGGGGTGCTTTCTGTACAGCCACATCACAAGGAGCCAAAAAGTTTGGAGACACGCCAGCATCCCCTGGACCGGAGTAGATACTACTTTGGAAAATAATGCAACGGGACACATACTACCTCCGTGATCTTGGGCACAGACCATGGCCATGGTTTTACAGTTGTCCCTTGCATACAAATGAAAAAGTTTACAATAATCAGGTAGTCCTAAAATGGGAGCCTGCATAATGCTAACTTTTAAGGTCACAAAAGCTTTAGTCATGTCTGGAGTCCACTGAATATGCTCTGGGCTGTCCCCCTTAGCAGCCGTACGTAAAATGGAGTCATAGTGAGCATTCAGGGATCCATTGCCTGCAATAATTAATCATAAACATGTGTTGCCCCCATTTGTATTTTGTTTTTAGTTACCTTGTGACCTTCAGCTGCTAGGTGCTGTAGCAGACTGAGTGAATCCTGTCTTTTTGGCTTCCCCGTTAGGAGTACATACCAAACAGTAGGTCCTTGTGACGTACTGAATGGGGACAGAACCATGACACGGGTCCATGACCGCAAGGTATTGTTGGAGCACCAGTGAGTAAGCAGCTGGTGAATCCACGTAGCCTTAGGGGAAGACGGGCCCATATTAATTGGCACCCATCAAAAAGTGAAAACCATAAGTAGTTGTGTCTCAATGTCCAATGGGACCAAAAATAATGTGTTTGATAAATCAATAATAATAAATATAGTGGCGTCATGGGAAATGGCCATAATGAAAGCAGTGATATCAGGGACAATCGGGGCAATTGGGATGACTAAGTAATTAATTGCCCTTAAATCCTGGACAAATCTAAAGTCATTGTCACGTAATGGAAGGGACGTTAGCCCAATTCCATCCTGACTCTGTATCAGAGTCTAAAAGTCTGTATAAGAAGTCTGATTCATGGTGTCCTTGGCACATTCACTTCAGATACATCAGATATGTAGAAGGATTATTTCAGGGGTTAAGGGCTGCCTGTTTTCTCTTTCCGTATTTACTATTTGCAATCTATTCAAAAACAAACTCCATTTTGGATCAAATTCACATACAAAATCTCTCTTCCAAATCACTTACTATAACATTCTAGGAACTATTCGCTTCAGTCCCATACTTAACTTACAATAATTCCCAACTAACACTCCACTTCTTTCTGAGACATCTCCACAAACATTTAACTACAAATACTGGAATCCACCTTAAAAAGTTCAGCAACAACATTCCATACACATCTTATCCAAACTAAATACGACCTTAAGAATTTTCTGCAAGGAGACAGAAATTCACAGCCTTTTTTTTTTTTTTTTTTTCGGGACGCAGAGATAAGTGTTAGCAAGCTTTAAAATAGAATAAACACATTGTCTTACACTTACAAACAAGATAGACCATAAATCCTCCACTGTTACATATTTCTGGAAAAAGATTTCCTTTTTTTTTTACATATATGCCGGCTTTAGAAATATATTTCAGTGGTGGACACGATCTCTACAACCCTTAAAGACACAAAGGAAAATTCTCTAACCTGCATTTCTCAATTGTATTGCAAAGAAAATAAAGTACAGCAAACACTCACAAATTAATTTGCAGCAAAACACAAGACAATTCATCTACTTTATAAACAAAAGCAATCAGAATATTATATAAATTTATGTAAAGAGAAGAAAAAGTTCCTTTATATTTCTGTGTTCTTATCTCATTTGCTCTTTCACGGGACCTGATGTTACGCTGTGTATATAATTACATATGACAGCTTTGGGAGGTTTAGACTGGGAAGTAACCATTTACAACTATCCTTCTAAAAAAAACTTTAGGTGGTTGTCTCAATAGACAACGTAACCTTATTTGCTATCACAGTTTTTTAATCCGAGAACAGGATTCGTCTGTACTGAGCTGAAATAGCTTGGACAGTACCGAAAGATATTCTCGAGTTAACGGGTTGCACCTAGACACAGAAACGGTGCGTCTTACAGTGTCCAGAGACCTTACTTCCTGATTTTTACACAGAATAACAAAACATTTCTTATCTTAAACAGCATAGCAATACAGCAAAATTAATGAGCAAGCAAAAGCGGATTTTGGGCACTGTAAACCAAGCCGTCAAGTATATATTTATATCAATTTTATCCTTTCTATTCCCACTTTAGGAATAATATATATATATATATCTCCTTGATATATATATGGCCTTCCAGAGGCCTAATTTTACACTCTCTTCCTTAGAGAGTCTCCCTACCTTTAGGGATTATACCTACAGTCTACCAAAGACTTAATTCTTAATTCTTAATTCTCCCTACCACAGGGAGTGTGTGCCCAACTTATTTACTTGTATACAGTTTACAAAGGACGACGAGAGTGGGAGCAAAGGAAGGTGCAAATAGACACAATTCATTCTACTCACCCACTCCGTCGTACTTCGATCTCTGTATCCCACTTCTGACACCAGTTTGTTGGGGCTTCCTAATCGGTAGTTGGCAGCTTGGAAACACAGGCCCAACCAGAATTCTGTAGAACTCGTAACACACACACAATCAGTCTCAGTACTAATTCCGTTTATTGCTACGTCATTGCATATAATTTATACTTGCAAAAGAAGGCGGATATTAGAGCGATTTTCACAGTTCACGTTAGTCGGTACAAGGACATATAATCAGGTGTTTTCTGTTTCTTAGAACAACTAGAAATGTTTTGTGTTTTAGTAAGGTCGACAAACATCTCAAGGATAGGCACATGATATTATGGTTAGGCTATGTGTCAGCAAAATATGTTAACCCCTACATTGGCAGAATATGTTAACCCCTTCACAGATATTGGCTGAGTGTTGTAATATTGTGACTGAAATGCTTTGAACAGATGTGTAAGGGAAAAAATTATGTATAAAATAATTTTGGGAATTTTTGGGAGTTGAAGAGGTGAGGAATACAGAAGCTGAATCCATGGAAATACAGGCTTGAAAGAGAGGAGGAATACAAGAGTGAAAGAGAGGAGGAATACAGGAGTGCAAGATATGCGGGATATAGGAGTAGAAGAAATGGGAGATACAGAAGTGGAAGATATGGGTAATAGAGGATGATGAAGGGAATGGAAAACAAATCATTAAGAGAAAAAAAGGGATAATGCCTAAAACACATCAACACTACGAACCATCAGAGTCAAACATTATTCGCCTGAGATCTCCTTTTTAAACCCATTATATAATTTTCCCTTTTTTGAAGAAATTCCATCATTCTTCATAACTCCAGATATAAAAGTATATAGTTACATAGTTACATAGTAATTGAGTTTGAAAAAATACTTTTAGTCCATCAAGTTCAACCTTTTTACATCTCCTCTGATCTGCAATATGCTGATTAATTTTTAATTGATCCAGAGGAAGGCAAACAGAAAAAAAAAAAAACAGTGAAACTTTGCTTACTGCCTCCAATGTACAAAAAAATAATTCCTTCCTGAACCAAATACTGGCGATCAGATTTCTCCCTGGATCAATACTCTCTCTCTAATTATCCAGGATAGCCCTGAATGCCCAGGATATCCAATCCCTTTTTTAAGTTATCTATCAAATCCACTGTCACCACCTCCTTTGATAGAGAATTACACAGATAAACCACCCTTACTGTGAAGAACCCTTTTCTTTCTTTAAGGTGAAATCTTTTTTCCTCTAACCTTAAACCATGTCCTCTTGTCAGTTGAAAACCTCTTGGCACAAAAAGTTTCCTTGACAAATCTTTATACTGACCCTGGATGTATTTTTATAAGGTAAACATGTCTCCTCTTAGAAGGCTTTTTTCTAGTGAAAATAAGTTTAATTTGGTTAGTCTTTCTTTATAACAAAGACAAAATATTCAATCTTAAATGATCTCATCAGTGTGCGGCTGGTACCTCACTCATGCCATAGATTGTGTTGGAAGGTTATTAACCAAAACAATCATTTAGCTTATGGTGGGCAAAATAGAGATAGAAACCTCTACAGTACAGAGTAAAGTACATTCAATAATGACCATTAGAGATGTCGCGAATAGTTCGCCGGCGGACTGTTCCTGGCGAACATAGCATGTTCGCGTTCGCGGCGAACTGTGAACATATGCAATGTCCGATCCGCCCCTATACTTTATCATTGAGCAAACTTTGATCCTGCACCTCACAGTCAGCAGACACATTCCAGCCAATCAGCATCATACCCTGCTTCCAGACCCTTCTACCTCATGGACAGCAGCCATTTTGGAATCATAACTAACTTACAGTCTTACTGAGAGGAGGGAGAGTGTAGGTGATGCTGATTGAATAGGGAAATCAATAGCTAGGCAAGTTTATTCAGTGTCCAGTGCAGTGCTGAAGGACTCATCAGATCTCTGCTGTAAACATAGAACCTCAAAAAGCCCTTTTTAGGGCTAAAAATATTGCCAAGGCTGGGTCAGAAACTAAATGTATGGACTGTGGGGAGAATTTTGATATCCATGATTCTCAAAATAACAAGGATGCCGGCATCCATGGGGTTGACTGGGAAGAGGAAAAACTGCCCCCTATCTCACTCAGTTAGAGGAATGGGGACAGGGCCAAACCACAGTAGTGCCAGACCCAGGGAAAAAACTGGGGAAAAGCTACTCTGCTCCTAGAGTAAGAGAAGAACCCAATGAGCACTGGGCCCTACCAATTGACTGTGGAAATAGTGGAGAGGTTCCTTGGATGACCATTGTCCAGGAGCCAGCCACAGACCCTGGAGCAGAAACAGAAAGTAGCCCAGTTCTTCAGCCTGAACAAGAGGCAGTAGCAGCTGCTTCTCAAGGGCTGCCTGGAACTACACACCAGGCAGTCTCAGATGGAGAGAGTCAGGAGGTTCCATCTGAGGATCCAGAGACTAAAGAGCCAGAGGGTACCCCAGATTGTGGTTTGTCTCCTGGTCTCCCTACAATGACTCCCCTGCAACTTCCCAAAGACACTGTTTGTGTACCTGTAACCCAGGAAAGGAGGGGTCACTGGCCAGCCTTGTTGGGAGAGGGGTTGGCTACTGAATTACAATGGCTTGTATCAGAACTGCCCATGTTGCAACTCCAGCATCCCAGTTTATTCAGGAGAATGTTCAGGCCTGACAAAGGGAACCTTCTACTCTTAAATTTTACCCATGGGACTGAGTGCTGATCCAGAATCGGCAGGACAGGAGGTCTCCCTAGCCTGGAAGGAGAGGGCTTTGCTGGGTAAGGATCCTCCTGTTTATGCTGGACTTACTAGCTGGGATGTACTGTTTCCCCTGGACTACCTTGAAGGGTTTTCCATGGCAGCTGTCTTATAAGTCTCCCCAGGGGCTTGGGAAAGTCACTAGGCCACTTTGAAGGAGCGAGTATTTGCCCTGGACAGGGGGAGGCAGGGTAACCAGAGAGCCACTGAGGCTATCACATGGATGGACTTTCTATACAGGAGGACAAGTAAGAGCAGTATAGCCAGAGAATTATCCGTCAGGATGATTCTCTATGCTATACTAGAAAGGAAGGGCGAGAAGTTGTCATGATTTAATTGTTTAAGGACTTATATTGTCAGCAATTTAGATATATGTCCAAGGGAGCATGACATTGTTACATTGGGATTATGTGTTATTGTGTGGTTATATGTTGACTGTACATGGTTATTATGTAGCCTAGTTATAATATATTATAAGAGGGAAAATGTTATATAGAACATATGTGGAATTGTTAGAAATGCTCTGCATAGAAGTTAGCTGCAGATTATTGCAAACTCACACATACAGACCTTGGGTCAAGACAATTGCATGTACTTCAAGTAGTCCTAAGCAAACACTTGAGTTTAACATAAAGGTTTGTTCACTAGATATCTGGTGAATTTGATCTCAAGAGCTTTGATAGCCTAAGATTGCAAGCCAGATGGTCTGACATTACACATACACAAATGTACACAAGGGTGTGGTATTTGAGAGTATAAATATGTTGTTTTGATCATTCAATAAAGGTTGAGAGATAGTTTTCACATGAACAAGGTGTGAGACTATTTCTGTGTGTTGTATCCTGACTTGGGGAGCGGTCTTACCATGGGCCACTAAGTAAGCTGGATCCAGTATCCTCTGCCTGTAGCGGTTGGGCCTTGCCCTCTTCAGAGGCCATCTTTTGTGCCACAGAGAACAGGAACTACATGATTCTGCTGCGGTAGGTTTGAACTAGGTTCATATCAAGCCCCCTAGAAGCAGCAGATCGTGACAATAGGTATAGGAACAGATAGATATATCTGGTTATTTTTGGGTGATTCTTTATGCAAATATGGATATTGTTTTAGTAACTATTTGTTAGTTTACACTTTTTTTTCAGTGTTAGGATAGCTAGCTGGATGACAAATCTCCAGAAATGATTCTATAATTTACCAGTTCGTAAAAATTATCCCAACAGATTAAGTTTGTATTTTTTGCAACAGGTTTAAAACTCACATTTAAAGGCATAGCTAAGTGAGCTGGATTATGAGTGCTTCTTATAGAGGAGAATTAGTAGTGGATGCAAACATTTTTTTGCGTCGAACATTTTTAAACATTTAAACACTTACCTTGAAGTTTGCAAATTATCTTGTAATTTCTGACAGCTGGAAATCAGGGTTAACACCCTGCAAACCCAGGCTAAATTATCATAAAATGTAAAATAATTTGTTTGGCCAATCAGGTTAGCTAAAACTTTTGAATTAACTCTGGGTTCCTGTTTGTGCTTAAAAGCAGCCTGGTAAATGCAGTTTGTCTGTGGTGAAAGACATGGGCAGAACAGACAGAGAGCAGACAGCAGCAGGAAGCACATCCCAAGCAGTGACATCAGGGCTGACATCAGTGCTCTGCTACTGGCTGATGAAAGCACATAGGGTATGTAATGATTTAGAGACTGCTCCCCTAATGTTGCATGCTGATTGGGTGGGGATTAGGGTCTTGTTTAGCCACCCCTGAGGGTGTCAACATAATCATTAGAGGGATTTTTAGATATTAACAAAAATATGCTTTATGAAATGTGCAGCATACATAAATGATGGTTTTTGCATAAAGAGTACAAAAATGTAATAACCCAGCTCACTTAGATATGCCTTTAAATACGCATCAATTATTATTATTATTATTATTATTATTATTATTATTATGTAGAGGCTTTATCATTGTCCTTTATTTATAGTTGAGAATATTTCAGAGCCTGCAACTATTGTTTCTATTAGTTTATATAGTCTTACCTTTCTATCATACCCATTATATTTGGATAGTCACAGGATAGTGATTTTATTTGCATCATTCTTTTTAAGGCAAATACATTTCTTCAAACTTACTTTCAATATATACAGGGAGTGCAGAATTATTAGGCAAATGAGTATTTTGACCACATCATCCTCTTTATGCATGTTGTCTTACTCCAAGCTGTATAGGCTCGAAAGCCTACTACCAATTAAGCATATTAGGTGATGTGCATCTCTGTAATGAGAAGGGGTGTGGTCTAATGACATCAACACCCTATATCAGGTGTGCATAATTATTAGGCAACTTCCTTTCCTTTGGCAAAATGGGTCAAAAGAAGGACTAGACAGGCTCAGAAAAGTCAAAAATAGTGAGATATCTTGCAGAGGGATGCAGCACTCTTAGAATTGCAAAGCTTCTGAAGCGTGATCATCGAACAATCAAGCGTTTCATTCAAAATAGTCAACAGGGTCGCAAGAAGCGTGTGGAAAAACCAAGGCGCAAAATAACTGCCCATGAACTGAGAAAAGTCAAGCGTGCAGCTGCCACGATGCCACTTGCCACCAGTTTGGCCATATTTCAGAGCTGCAACATCACTGGAGTGCCCAAAAGCACAAGGTGTGCAATACTCAGAGACATGGCCAAGGTAAGAAAGGCTGAAAGACGACCACCACTGAACAAGACACACAAGCTGAAACGTCAAGACTGGGCCAGGAAATATCTCAAGACTGATTTTTCTAAGGTTTTATGGACTGATGAAATGAGAGTGAGTCTTGATGGGTCAGATGGATGGGCCCGTGGCTGGATTGGTAAAGGGCAGAGAGCTCCAGTCCGACTCAGACGCCTGCAAGGTGGAGGTGGAGTACTGGTTTGGGTTGGTATCATCAAAGATGAGCTTGTGGGGCCTTTTCGGGTTGAGGATGGAGTCAAGCTCAACTCCCAGTCCTACTGCCAGTTCCTGGAAGACACCTTCTTCAAGCAGTTGTACAGGAAGAAGTCTGCATCCTTCAAGAAAAACATGCAGTTTTCATGCAGGACAATGCTCCATCACACGCGTCCAAGTACTCCACAGCGTGGCTGGCAAGAAAGGGTATAAAAGAAGAAAATCTAATGACATGGCCTCCTTGTTCACCTGATCTGAACCCCATTGAAAACCTGTGGTCCATCATCAAATGTGAGATTTACAAGGGGGGAAAACAGTACACCTCTCTGAACAGTGTCTGGGAGGCTGTGGTTGCTGCTGCACGCAATGTTGATGGTGAACAGATCAAAACACTGACAGAATCCATGGATGGCAGGCTTTTGAGTGTCCTTGCAAAGAAAGGTGGCTATATTGGTCACTGATTTGTTTTTGTTTTGTTTTTGAATGTCAGAAATGTATATTTGTGAATTTTGAGATGTTATATAGGTTTCACTGGTAAAAATAAATAATGGAAATGGGTATATATTTGTTTTTTGTTAAGTTGCCTAATAATTATGCACAGTAATAGTCACCTGCACACACAGATATCCCCCTAAAATAGCTAAAACTAAAAACAAACTAAAAACTACTTCCAAAAATATTCAGCTTTGATATTAATGAGTTTTTTGGGTTCATTGAGAACATGGTTGTTGTTCAATAATAAAATTAATCCTCAAAAATACAACTTGCCTAATAATTCTGCACTCCCTGTAAAGCATGGAAGTTAGAATAAGATTTTTACTCTACCCATTGTTCTCAACACTTACAAAAAATGCACAGGCAGGTCTAATTTCTTCTTAAAAGTGCTCAATCATTGAAATTTTAATATGTGACATAATGTAAGAAAGAAATAGTTCATACAAGGTAAATAATATTTTGTGTAGAATGTATTCTTTCAAAAAAATACAAAGATGTATGTGATGATCCATGAGTAGGGGCTATACAAGCCCAGAGCCACCTGCTATAGACTACAGGTTATCTACGCACAAGGACCGTTGGATTCTTTGAAATCTCTGCACCAGCACCCTGATATTTGGCTTCTGTGTCAGTCAGACTCTCTCCGTCAGGAATCAGCTAATCCAGGAGTCCCAGTAACCTTCCTGTGGTAGTGATCAGGACAGGTCATGTAGAGGGTGGAGGTAGGTTCAGTATTGCAGCCACCAGGAACAAAATAAGAGAACATACAATTTCTATGTGCCTTAGAGTAAACTTTTATTTTTGAAATGACAGAAATATTTATAGCAGTTAGATACAGTGGGGGTGTAACAATTATAGGGGGTGGCAAACAATCACAATAGATAAACTCCACATGGGGTCTAATAGTAGTTTCCTGAGACTAATAGGCTTAGCATCCAATACACATCCTGCACATATCAGACGTGATTGACTTTATCTGGCAACAATAGGACAAAACAATATTTTCAAATACAATGCAGGTATTAATGTAGATAATCCATTGCCGGAGCCAAGCAGTCTGTGCTTTTATGGTGGCTCAATGGCGCAATCCCCCAGGCAGAGAAAAAGTGGTATGTGACAATGTAACTCAAATTAGCTTTTTAAGCTTTGTCATATTCCACATTAGGGTAAGGCATCTACCCCAGTGGATTGGTCTCTCTGCCCTGTATGGGATGTCTTACAGGGATAGAAAATGTACATAGGTAGTTGCTAGTCTTGCAGGTCTTGCAGGTCCAGCTTGCACTGTATAATATGTAGTTCTATCTACCATAAGGACTGAAGCTGTCACTTCTGCAAGAGGCTCTGAAAATACCACTCATCCCATTCACACAGCAGAATCTCATTTTCCAGCTGACATTACGCCAGTTTTATCTATCTTGTTTTCTTTTCCTCTAGACGCTCACAGCTGATACATTCCGAACCTTAATCACTAATTAACCCTCTGCTATTTTTTCAATTAATTGTCAAGCCTTGTCTCTTCCTTTTACTACTTCTGCTTTTGTTTCAATCATCCCATTAAATTGTAAGTTTGTGAGTTTTCAATCTTGTATGGTGTTTTGAAAAAAACACCATGTATATAAGATTTTAAGCTCCAAAACAGGGGCCCCTACTTTCTGGCACCTGTTTAATATTGTGTTTTCACTTTTGTCTTTTTTTTTAACCACTATACATCGCTACAGAATATGTTGTAATAATAATGTAGAGATACAGTGTTGCAGTGGTCTGGTACAGCATGGTGTATTTACACAGATATACATACATAAGAAAACAAAACAAACACAGTATGAGGGGATAGTTTGTATTGCAAAAAAGACTGGGATCTTGGTAATGTGGTTGTGTTCCTGGATAACATCACAGCCACATAGGAGAGGAAGCAGACTGCTTGCGCACTACATTTCTCAAAATGAATACATACCCTCCGGACTACATTCAAATATAGTTAAATGGCCAGTAATTTCACTACAAGTGCTCTTCAGAATGTTAAAGAGCACAATATTATATGTTAAAATTAACTAAGTTTATGAATTACACTAATAACAGCTAAAAATCTAAACTTATAAGTTTCTGTTTACACACAAGTCTATCCTGCATACTGACTGTTGCATGTGTAATAACAGATAGCAAAGTCCAAGTACAATTTGCTGTGGTGATTCTCTATGGGGAAGGCAATGATTGATAGCAGCTTTTCCTTGGACACAGTTTACACTGCACTGACCAGTTAATTGTCCTGTTTACAGGGGTGGGTCAGCATTTCATGCCTGCACAGATAGGTTTGTTAAGGGCTATTGTTTTTTTCTTTTGATCACTGCATGAACTGCAATACTGTGTGGAGCTCTAACCCCAGAGCTGCTCTGCATTGCTCAAATTCCAGAGATACAAGAGAGCAGAAAGCTGAGTTTTCTGCCATAAAAATATAAACAAGGTCTGTTCCCTTCATACTGGATATAATTGGGGTTACATCTCTACAACCCGATTGGTTGCAGTAATGCAAATACATACGGGCATTCTATTATACATGTAAACACAGATTTGATTTGATTTCTCAGTGAAAAATGCTGGTATTTAAAAAATCCAAAAAGTATTTCACCATGCTTTTAGGAGATCTTTGCTGTAGTGTGGTCCAAATTGTACTGAATTAAGTATCCCTTTAAGGTTACTGAGTAGGATGGTGCAACTTAAGTCTAGATAAATGCAGGAAATTGAGAAGACGTTTGAACACAACTTTATCTGGCATCCCTCTCCCTGGAAATGTGTGTCTTATTATATAATTTATGACTTCTATGTGCATTAGGAAACATCATTCATGACATCATATATGAGCTATGACATCACTCATGACATCACATATAATATGAACAATAACTTCATCCATCCAAATGACACAACTAGTTCTTATGAATGTATTATTATATTATTTAAAGTTGAAAGGAAAATATATTAAGTCTTTATAGAAACCTAGATGGTTCAATGCATATAACTGCACTGTATTTGTGCTTTTTAACAAAATCAACAATTATGTATACATATTAAGTATCGCTGGCTACCAAGGATAGCAAAATTAAATGTGAAATTAGTTAAATTATATAATATATAGAGTTGATTTGATTAAACTTAATAATACTTGATGCAAATTGAATAAGGGGAGTGTCTACAAGTTATCTCTCAGTAGAAATACAGATATGTTTTCTGTTTGCTCTGTGACATTTGTAAATGTAATCACATGAAGGGCTTCTTTTAAGCAAAAACATGAGCAAATTAAGTTTATTAGTATATGAATTTGTTCATAAACCTTCAGAGCACACTTTGTATAATATTGAAACTATTAAGGCCTACTTGAAGCCTTAAACAGAACAATTACAATTTATTTTTAAAAAAAGGTACTTAAAATTTCTAAATCAATATTTCATTAATGTAAATTTACTCACCACTTGTGGTAAAAATGACAAGCGTGAGATAACTAAAAAAACTATTTAAAAAAATCACCTGACCAGAAGTGACCAATCAAAATGCATGGAATCTGCTCATGTGCACAAGTGTTTAATGAGCATACTCATTACATTTGGTTTTTTTTAATTATTATATCTCAATAAAGGCTTGATCTATCTGAAAAATTCTACAAAAGACATCCACACCTTTTATAACACTATTACATTGTCAACTTTCAAACAAATCCATACAAGTGAGCAAAAATTCCTATGGGAAAACACAATATCATCTCCCTATAATGCAACATAAATCATTTTTTTTGCTGGACAGAATCTAATGGAAATTAGTCAAAAATTTCAGACCCCAGTCCCTCCTAAAAATACAAAAGAAACCCCCATCAAAACAATTCAAACTCATCAAAGTGAGTTTATATTGGAATATTAGAGAGAAGCTTAAAGGAACATGGAAGGGTTTCTGGACATACTGTGTATATATATATATATATATATATATATATATATATATATATATATATATATATATAGATAGATAGATAGATAGATAGATAGATAGATAGATAGGTACAAATAGTACCTGATTGGGTCTGCCAATTTCAGCTCATTAATACATACACATATATCCAAAATATATTCAAAAAGCAAAAGTGCATTTAGTATTATCAAAACTACAATGGTCTATCATTATCCTTGGTTGATTCTTCTTCCACAATGCCACGGACATATCCGTGGCATTGTGGCAGAAGTATCAACCAAGGATTGTATGAAAGTCATACCGTCTGTACCTTTAGACTTGCATTTGATTTACACTGCATGGCCCTGGTATATGTTCATCCTTTCTGCTACCTGATCCTTACCTTTACCAAACCTGGATCCTGCCCCAATCTAGAAACTGCTTAAACTATTCTACAACCAGAATCCCACTTTGAAGCATTCTAAAAAAACATGTACATTCTTGAAAGTATTTTTTCATTTAAATGTAATGTTTATTACATTAATTAAATTAATCTTTCTATACAAGTAAAAGAACTTTCAAGCATAAAACATATTTGTTTTACAAATTTTCAACTCAATGGCACATTATATTCCCTTTGTAATCCATTTTCAGTGAACTAAAGGGACATAAGAGGACAAAAGATTTCAAGCATTTCCTTTAATTAGCATAATGATATCTAATCAAGGAGTATTTAAATGTTCTGCTCCTGTCATATGAGGATAAAAAGTTGACTTGTTGAATATATTTAATAACTGAAAAGTTTAAGAAAAGTACCTAACATAAAAACTTGGTTTGCATTATGTGGATAAGTATTGAACTTATTTAAAGATTATACTGGGAATAATATTTGCTTTATATAAACGCAAAGTTGTCATACTAAAATGTTTTTATGAAATATACTATAACTGTAAATAAAGTGCATTTTGTTCTGAATAATTTACTTATTTTCTACTGTTTTTGTACAAAGAAACCACATTTGAAGAATATACAAAGGAGAATTGTGAAAATTATACTTCAGAGAAATTATAGTAGTTAAGTAACAGTGGTGAGGACAAAAGGAATTCCCTAAAACATCAGATATGCTTGATGCTATTACAAGAAATTAATCAGAAACCTGTTTCAAAAAAAGATATGTATAAAGCCATTCTTAATGTACATCTCAACTGTCAAGTTGATACACAAATAACATGGAAATATTACTGTAATCTTTTGTTAACATCTGGTAGATTGTCATTAATCTACCAGATAATCTACCCAAATATCATCCTACCATTCATCTACTTTGTAAGTTGAATAATTGAATAAAAATGAATCCAATATATATTATTTAAGTGGCAGAGCAAATGCTTGCATCCTTCTGAGATAGTCTTGAGTTTTCTTTTGTGTACAAAATGAATGGATAAAATGCGAAAAGTGATATCTTGGTGTTAAACTTCAGATTTTTATCTCAAGTATACTGTACAATTTCTACATTATTTTTCACACTTCACATGCACAGAATAGAACTGAACTATGCTATCAAATACAATACCAGCCCTACTATGTCTAGGAGTCTTAGGGCCCTACTAAATTCACCAAATCGCAGTTCCAGAAGCCCGCAAAGGAGCTTACAAAAGTTACAGCTATTAAATTGGCCTCTTTTAGCTACCAGCAAACTGCTCGTTACAGGCAGTAAAACCCTACTGGCTGCCAAAATCTGAACAGCCTGCAACTGTTTTCACACCTGTAAATGGCAAATGTAGCCAAAAATCCTATGGGTACAAGCGAGGACCCGCAAGGAGGTTAAACTCCTGTCCGTAGTACTGTAAAAGCAAATATAAACACACTACGGGGATAGTGATGAAAGATATTAAAATTAATAGCACAACATTCTCAAGCTCGCAAATCTGCAACAAAAAAATACTTTTTTTAAATGTAAAATGTCTGGGTTATATCGATCCCAGCAATCAATGTGTTAATACATACAATAGATCTTGCATTGACTAGAATATTATATTTATTGATTTTTTCATATTCCATTATTTCTGAAATGTGGGTCCGATTGCAACGTGGACTTCAAAACCGTAAGTGATTGAAATATAACCTCCATGTTTTATTGACATAATGATGACTGTCTCTTTTACTATTGGCTCCGTCTAAACCCGTTACTATGGGTTTGAAAAATTTATCATGTTCACACATGAAATGCTATGTGCCGAAGCATGGTTTACGGATTTGGATTCCGGCCATTTCCTTGGAGGCTTTTCTAATTTAATCGCTCTGTAACTCCAGCAAATGTCATGCCCACAGATATACTGGCTGTACGATGGCCACTGCGGGCTTGGAATTTAATAGGACCCAAAGTTTGCATGGGAACACATTCCTTCTTCGTCACTGATCATCTTAAATGTGTTGTGCATCAATTTAGATTGGCAGGACATGTAGACACACAATACATTATCCCAGGGTGATGAAAACAGGGGCATCTGAGATTGATGCAGATAGTGCCCACCTCGGTATCAGTTGTTCTTAACCTGGCCAAAGCATGGCTGGGTTCTGCTCAATCACTGTGAAATGTTATCAATGATTTGGATATTGACAAACTTCCTGCATATCAGACCTTGACCATGGATCAAGAGCTGTTCAAGTGGCATGCTTCTGCATGGTATCAGGCCTAGGGCAGCATATTTTCATGGGGCAGCAGAATGTTTGAAGTTTCAGGTGCAGTGCTATGGAACAATGAATATATACTCAGAATTGTCTATGTAGAGTGACAACTCTGTTTTGGAGTGTACTGGACACATAAACATAGAATTTCATATTCACTTAAGGACTAGAAATTGGGGAGGGGGGGGGCACACAAATATGAATGGGTGTATGACAACATAAAACCTAAATACACTCATAAGTTATTCTATAAATGCTACCTCTGTTCAGTACATTCACAACCTATTTGGTAAACACCAGAGTAACATAGATACTGTTTTAGAATCTATTCTGTGCCGCTTTAATTATTCCTAAACTTTTAAGGTATATGTGAGCATAAGCAGACTGTATGACTTGTATGTGCCAAGACAATCTAAATATTATATTGTATGATCCTGCTTCAATTAATATAATTGTCCAAAATATATGTATTTGATTAGCTACAATTTTTAAACTCAATTTTTTATATATCCGTTCGATAATTAAACTTTTCAGAACTTAATATTAGTTAGTGTAAGCACTGATGAACATCAATCAGTGAGCTTTGTTTTAATGACTAAGATAAACTATGCATAACAAGATAATAGAGATAAGAACTGCATATAGGGAAAATTAATGAAACTGGTATTATGAGTGGGTTTAACAAAAATGAGTTAAGTATTTCAGTCTCTTATCTGGGAAACTGGTTATACACTGAAATTTTTTTATTGGACAAACATTTTAGTTAGATTGGCAAACTATAGAGAGTTGCACCTCTCTCTTTTTTAAATCAGTCATCCAACATTGCAATTTGATAAAATAGCTATAAGGAAAACATAGAAAGTGAGGATTTCTTAACATGTCTTCAGTGAGGTTGAGTATAAATCACTATGTCTATGTGCCAAAATATACATTAACACTCCATGATAAAACCTTTGGCTACTTTAATAAATTGCTTTTATCAAATCATCTCCATTAATCTTACAAGGGACTCATGACCATTTCAGTCTTTTATATCAAGAATATGAAAACTTCATGTAAGCCTAATCATTAGTCATCCTAGTTTCATTCAGTGACTCAAATGTTTTGTGTTGTTTTTGAACAAGGAATACTAACTTATAAAAATAAGAGATTAAGCAGAAGGAAAAATAAAATATGCCATTCCAACTATCAAAAGAGTGACAGTGGATCCTAATCCTGATGGCTCTTAGGGAACTTAATTTCCTTGAATACTATTTTGCAGTCCATTCTTTCTCAGGTTGAAGGTACAATATAAGGCAATCTACACTGAATCTGTTACTCTGTTTTCAAAAAAGAAAAATGGATCCCTGCAGTAATATTGGTAATATACCACGTGTTTGTGTGTTATGGACATTGCGTGGCTAACAGCGTGTTGTGCTGATTATATCTGTTTTGTTCATGTCTGATGTTGGTATCTGATCCACTTCTTGTTTGCATGAACAGATCTAGGAGACCCATTGTGAAGTTGACAAAATGGGGTTGGTCAGCACTGAAGACAACCTGCTGAGTTATGAGGTTAACGGGCCTTCCTATCTTAATTATGATACATTTTGCTACCCTGCACCCAGATTACTTACATTTCTGTAACCTGTTTGTTCTCCCATTTATATAAGTCCCTGTTTGTTTCAATAAAGTGCATAAACCCATTTTAAGTATACCAGTGTATGAACTGTATCTTTGAGGGATGTAAATAGCTTTTTCATCATTTTGCAACTATCCAGGAATCCTGTATTTATATTCCTGCTTTCCTCAGATCCTAAAACAAACCTCCTTCCAGGGGAATCCCTAGCACCTGCACACAGAAAATTGCAGAGGAGAGGGCCCAAAAGGTGGGATCCATCCATTGGCCGGTCCATCTAGTCCCTCCCCATGACAATGCATATAATATGTTGCTGGGAGTCTCAGAATTAATTATAGCAAATGACAAACATCAAAAAACTGCATCAGCAAAAAAAGAATAGTGGTTGTAAGTCAAGGCTCGCTGACATGGACATACAGTCTCAACAAAAGCAGTATGTCATGAGCTTTACATAATTGGAGTTTATGGCTTGTTGGAAACCACTTGCATCGAAAGCCAATGCACAAAATGATGAACCATTGAAATGTATATTTTTCATCATAATAGTATTTTATAGCATGAATGTAAATATACATTTAATTGTTAAAACATGAAAAAGGCAATGTAAATGGAATTGCTTGAACTACATGTTGTATTTAACATTTTCAACAAATTGTACAGGTAGTACCAGAGTCTACAGAAGTCATCTTCAACACTTAATTTTAGAATGCAAAATATTGTAACTTTTATAATCAAAATCAGAAATTAAGAACAGCAAAACATTGGTTTACAAATTTGCTGTGCTATATTGACGTGTCCAAACTTCTTTGAGGTGAGATGTGCAACTAAGCATGCTATTAAAATAACTGTATTGTGCAAACAATAAAATACAATGAGGATGAAGGTAATATTTGCACCATAACATAAAGCACCATGGAGTTTCAATATATAGTGGAGCAATGTCCAATTCAAATGGGTAGCACCGGCTATATGTGTGCGTTTGCATTGTTTAGTCGTGTTCGACCCTCCATGACCTCATTGACTGTAACACACCATTCTGATCCACTTGGTATTCATGGCAGAGATACTGGAGTGGTTTGTCAGTTCCTTGTCCAGTGGGCCACAGCATACAGCTCCTGTTATTCCAAGGTGGTCTCCCATTCAAGGAATACCAAGAGCTGTATGCAAGTTGAAATCAAGAAAAAAACATGCAATATTTATTATCTGCAATACTACTGTATGGCAGTGAAATGAAAAAAATAATGCAGTATTCACAGGTGTCAATCTTAACATTGTTGGAGAAACAGAATTTACATACATTGTTAATGTAATGGAAATAACTGGAGGAATAAAAAAAAATCATAAACAGTGTTTTTTGTTTTTGTTTTGTTAGTTGTAATCCAAAAAGGAGCAGTGATGCTTTGGTTAGAAATACACATTATATAATATGTCTATCAATCAACTCTTATCAGTGGTAATTGCATATATTCAGAATATGTAAGAAATTATACTATGCATATTGAAAGATGTAAAATATATTTACTTTTATCTTAAGAACATGTATTCATACTTATTTCTCCCAACATCTAAATAGATTATTTGCACTTTTTTCCTCCAAAATTCTGTTAATGTGTCATAAATACTACCATAACTACTGTAGAATTGGGGAATTATGTGAAAACAGCGAGCCAATGATTTATTTTCATAACAGCTTTGAATGATTCAGTGTAATATGTGGAAGGAACTAATTTTATGTCTGCTGGTGACAATTTAATACTGTGAATACTCCAAACAGATGATTAATCACTTTGCATTAGAATCGCATGCTCTGATAAAATTATCATCACAGCTGCTGCATTATATAGATGTTGTGTCTTCACAGGCAAAACACTTATACCTACCTCTATCAATTAATCTGGCTTTTCATTAATCAGGATAACATGCCATAATTGTGATTACTATTAAAATCAATTAAAGTGTGGGGTGGGAATAAATTCAAAGCCATTAATTTAATTGTGTTATTACTGAAAAGTATGAAATGTTATTGATTAATTCAAATTAGATATAGCAGAATTTATTTTCACTGAGTTTTAGAAACCAGGGAGTTTGGAATGATACATTATTGTCAATTGATC
Organism: Discoglossus pictus; assembly: GCA_027410445.1. Taxonomy (NCBI): domain Eukaryota; kingdom Metazoa; phylum Chordata; class Amphibia; order Anura; family Alytidae; genus Discoglossus; species Discoglossus pictus. Next base: position 72,953,626 of record CM050169.1, read on the forward strand.
TAATTAATGGCCTCCTTTCATTCCCAGTCTACATTGTAATATTATCTCTCAAAATATACTGAAATAGAATTTATTGACACTTAAGAGGAAACAGTATTTTATAAATGTTATTGTGTAAATTATTTAAATAGATACTAAAACCTAAATTTAACTACTGTTAAATTATTTGTTTTTGACTCAAATCTGCACCTCCATCCTTCCTCCTGGAGAGTTTCAGATTGTCCAAAATCCACTCTTAACCAAACTAAGCATGCCATAGAAAAACATGGTGAAGGACCAATGGACAATGCTAGCAATATTGATTCCAGGTGCATTGAGTGCCAAGTTATTATGACTTTGAAATAAAGTAAAGAAATCTCCATACAAATACCCTAACAGAATCACATATATAGTTGTCAGTGTGGGTAATGTTTGCGATGTTGCAGGGCTTGCGATGAGTGCCGCAGGAGCTCATCGCGAGGCCTGTACGACTTTACGACTTAGGACTGAAGCATGTAAACCATAGCCAATTTGCGATGGTCACAAAAAAATAATTCCTCAAATTAAGTTACACACTCACACACAGCACAGGGGTATAGTCAGCGAGCCTGTGAGTGACGTTGCAAGTTCATTTGAGGCTTATTATGCATTTTTCAACAATTGAAAATCGCCTATGCGAGAAAAAAAAAATTGTGCCCGAAAAAAAGTAAATGGATGAAAACGAGGACGAATGCGGTAAAAACGACCCCAAACACAGTAACATTTAGAGCAAGACAGTAAAGATGATTACGAAGGAAGTAACACTTAACCGAACAACGCAAACGAAACAGCTGATCCTTGCAAAACAAGTAACATCCTCAATTTGGAATAACCAAGCACCTAACTGCATAAAACTGAGACTTACACCCTGAAATGGCGGAAAAGCAGTAAACTACGCATGTGCAAGTTTGTCCTTGCACTGACACTCTATAAATACTCGAAACTTTCCATAACTTTCTCACTTTCTCCTCAGATGATGAACTGTGTGACTGTAGGTCACGAGAGGACAAATTTTATTAAGAGATTGTGAACTCTTGATGAATTTGAACAAATACAAATATAATTGAAAGATAATAGGTAAAATATTATTATTTAATAATTTAATAATTGATTAATAAAAAATAAAAAATTAGTCAAATTATACCTTTTATGATTAGCTAATTGAAAACATGCTAACTTACCTCTATGATTTTTTGAAAATACATAAAAAGATGAGGTAAAAGCTTATTAGTTATTCATTTATGACATTGATATATTACCAGAAAAAAATATAAGCAAAAAAATATATTTTAGCCTGACGTTACTTAACACATTGTACGCTGTATATCTTTGTACTTTATAACATTTAGTAATTTCTGAAAAATGATTTAAAACTTTGCAGCTGTCTGGTCATTTTACAGTCACACAGAATTTGCCTGCAGGGGCTGTTCATGAACAGACTGACACATGTGCGTGAAGTCAAACACACCAACTTAGAAAGGAGATTTATAGTATATTTCATTAAAAAAATTGATTAAATATTTATTACGTATTATATTAAATTCAAATATTGGTATTTTTTTATTAATTCATTGATTAATTTGCCAAAAAAAAAGAAAATATTACATTTTAGGATTATGTAATTGGAGAAATGCTGACTTACCTCTTTATCATTTCTACCAAATACATAGAAAGATAAGAGGTAAAGGTTTATTATTAATTAATTTAGTCAGTGATTGATTAAAAGAAATGATAGAATAAAAAATATATATTTTAGACTGACATACTCTAACACATTTGTAAGCTGGATATGTTTGAACAGTATAACATATAGTTATTGCTGAAATATGATTTCACACTTTGCAGGTGTCTGTGCATTTCAAAGTGAAACAGATTTAACCTGCACAGGCATAAAGACATCAACTTATAAGGACACAAGTTACAGTATATTTCATTACATTAATTGATATCATATTTATGATATATTATATTACGTTATAGTCTATTTTATTTTATATGCTTCAGACATTTTGAATGACGGTGCAGTATATTTCATAGAATTAAATTGATTGCATAATTTGTATATATTATATTACGTTATAGTCAATAGATTTTATATGCATAACAAAATATTGTGAGGTGTCTTGCTATTTCATGTCAGAAATTATAAAATAAGAGTTCCAGAAAGAAAAATGAATGATTATTTTATTAAAGAAACATACTATATACTTATAATCTTCTTTGATACTTTGCAGGTCTCTGTCAATTTCACTGGAAAACATAAGATTGCTGCAGTGACGGTTTCTGGACAGAGGCTTCACTTACTAGCAGGTACAGTATATTTCATTTGCAGACACCATAAATTAATAACTGCAGATACTATTACTTTTAACAGCAGTAATGAAAAAATTGCGCCCATCATGGGCCTCCTTCATCCCTCCGCTGTGTCTCTTGGCCCACCCTCCCTTCTCTATGTCTCTTGCCCCCCTCTCCACCCCCTCACCCTCCCCGTGTCTCTGCCCCACCTCTACCACCCCTGTAGCTCTTCCCACCCCCTCTCCCTCCCCTCTGGCTCTTTTTCCACTCTTTACCTCCCATGTATTTTTTCCTAACCCCTCCCCCACACCTGTGTCGTCTCATTGTCCCCCTCTCTCCCTCCACTCTGTCTATGCCGCATTCTCTCTATCATGCACTTTGCACTATCCCTCTCTATCACACACTGCTCTCTCTCTCGATCACAGCTTGCACTCTCTGTGCTCCTCCCACGCACTCACCCGGGTCACTTTCCTGCAATGCCACCACAGACCCTCCAGACTCATGTCATGCCCCTACACTGCACATTTTTGCAAGAAAACATTAAAAAAAATTCCACACAAAAAAAATATATCTTAATCAATTACAACTTCCGATAACTTAAAATAAATATAAAAATGCTTCATTATCATAATCTGTAGGTTACAAATAAAGATTTACAAATTACATTACAGATTACAATGGCTGAAAAGATGGAAACCAGGAAGGAAGCAAAACAACGTATGGACAGGGAAGGAAAACAAAGATGGAGAGCTAAACAGTCAGAGGACACCAAGAAAAGAGTAGAAGAAGAAGAGCGTGAGAGAATTTATAAGAAAAGACACACTGCTTTGAGACCAGTGGAAAAGGAAGTGGAAGCGTTAAGCTACATTAAATGATTCATTCACATCCAAATGACTCATTAACATAATCCATACGGTAAAAATAAAGATTCATATTTATAATTACAGATTCCTATGGATGAGCAGCCAGAAACCAGCAAGAAATATAAACAACGTCTGGCCAACCAACAACAACAAAAAAGAAGAAATAAACTAACTATCCAAGGACAGTAAGAAAAAAACTATGAGAAGAAAAGCGTGACGAATGTACAACAAAGACACATGGTTGATCCCAAAGGTCCGTGAATGATAGCTAGGAAACTAATAAATAATGGGCAAGAAATATGTGAAGAATAGATATAGATTCTCATGTTGAGCTTGCGTCAGAGGAAAGTGCATTATTTACAGATATAAATGTAGAGCCTCACAATTGTGGTATGTTGAATGTGCTTTGTCAATTTTGTGGGGCTTATCATTTTCGAACGGAAAGACCAAGAGATGGTAAGTTCATTAGTTGCTGTTGAAAGGGAAAGTCAAACTTCCCTCCAAAAAAGAATTCCCAACATATTTACAAAGTATAATGAGTGACCCAACTTTCTAAAATTACAAAAATGTTAAAGAAAAGATAAAATCTTTTAATAATGCCATTTCTTTTGCATCTCTGGGTGCAAAATTAGCTGGTAATGTTGAAGGACATGGTCCTTACTGCTTTAAAGTACAAGGGCAAATTTACCACTGTACTTCACATTTAAACCCTGAGGAAGGAGAGCAAAGAAAAATTGCTCAACTGTATGTACTAGATACAAACGAAGCTGTGGAACATCGTATGCAGCTTCCTGAAAATATTAAATGCTTACCCATTGTTTTACGTGAGCTTGATAAGATTATGGAAAAAAATTCATACAGTCAAGCTTATAAAAAACTGTCAGAAGTTGAACAACAACAATGCATTCATGCTGAACAAAATCAATTGGCCATGCCAAAAGTTAATATGGTTCTTAGAAGAGACCGACATACTGATAAACAAAGTTACAACTTACCCACAGCTTATGAGGTTGCAATGGCTTTTCAAAATGATGAGTGGGAACCACCTATTCAGAGGGATATTAGAATATATCCAAGAAATGAAGAGCAACCTTTCATTAACATTAGTATATCAAGTACCAATTTGGATCCAATGACTTATCCAATTTTGTATCCCAATGGGGAGCCAGGTTGGCAACCAAAATGAATACTTCCCAGTTATCCAAACACTAAACAATGTGTCAGAAGTACGGTAATATTTCCATGCTTCAATTTAAAGTGGTTTAAACTGCAATTAGGGATGAATTTAATCCCACCATGGATCATTGACTCATACCTGCAAGTAGAAGCAAATAATTAAAATTTCATAAAATATCAACAAAATAAACTAAGTATCGAACAGTATTGTGGCCTCATGGATTATGTGGCTGATGCAGCTACAAACCAAAATCTTGCAGCTGGCCGCCAAGCCATCATTTTACCATCTTTCTTCCAAGGATCTCCTCGTAATATTCGAGAAAGATACAATGATGCTATGGCTATTGTAACTAAATTTGGCAAACCTGATTTATTTATTACATTTCCATGTAGTCCTGAATGGCCAGAGAGTGTTGATAATTTGAACGAGGGCCAAAATGCTTCTGATTGACCAGACTTAGTGGCTAGAGTCTTCAAAATGAAATTACCAGCCTTGATACATGACATCACCAACAATAATTTATTTGGAAAGTGTGTGGCTTATGTTTATACCATCAAATTCCAGAAAAGAGACCTACTACATGCACATATTCTTATACTTCAAGAAAATGATAAATTGAATACTGCAGAAAAAGTGGATTCAGTAATTACTGCTGAACTACCACATCAACAAAAACATGCCACACTATATGAATTTGTAACACATCGTATTATTCATGGACCATGTGGAGAGCTAAACCCAAACTCACCATATTTGGAAAATAAAAAATGCACTAAAGATTTCCCTAAAGAATTTAGAGATCACACTTTTGCTAATTGTGATGGATATCCATTGTATAGACGAAGAAAAGGTCCAAATGCAATAATTCAGGGAAAAACTGTAGATAACACGTATGTGGTGCCATATAATCCACATCTATTAATGAAGTATAATGCACACATAAATGTGGAAGCTTGCACTTCTATAAAATAAATTAAATATGTGTATAAATATATGTATAAAGGATATGATGCAGCAACTGTTGTGAAAAATGGACCAAATGAACAAGACAATGAGTTACTACATGATGAACTTACTTCTCATGTAAATGCTCGCTGTAGTAAATATCTGCTCATGGATTGAGATCTGGATAAAAGACAGGAAGCAAAGGGTTGTTGTAAATGAAAAATACTCAGATTGGACTAATGTGGTAATTGGGGGTCCTCAGGGTTCAGTATTAGGTCCTCTCCTTTTTAACACATTTATTAATGACTTAGAGGTGGGACTGGAAAGTAGTGTCTCTATTTTTGCTGATGACACCAAGTTGTTCAAAGTAATTAAATCAGACAATGATGTACTTTCCCTCCAAAGGGATTTACAAAAAAATTGATTAATGGGCATCTAAATGGCAGATGAGATTGAATATGAATACATTTAAGTTATGCACCTGGGAAGGAAAAATAGCCATGAAATGTATAATCTTAATGGAGCAAATATAGGGGTATCAGATATTGAAAGGGATTTTGGAGTACTTGTGGACAACCACCTAGGTAACAGTGCTCAAAGCCAAGCAGCAGCTGTGAAGGCAAATTAAATTTTAGCATGTATTAAGAAGGGTATAGCAGCAAGTAAGCAAATATAATTCTGCCACTATAACAAATCCTTAGTATGCCCTCATTTGAAATATGGAGTACCATTTTGGGCACCACTTCATAAAAAATAAATTTTAGAGCTGGAAAAGGTACAGAGAAGGGCTATAAAACTAATATGGGGAATGGAGGGGCTAAGTTATGAAGAAAGACTAACCAAATTAAGCTTATTTTCTCTAGAAAAAAGGTGTCTAAGAGGAGATATGATAACCTTATATAAATACATCTAGGGTCAATATAAAGCTTTGTCAAGTTAGAATTTTGTGCCAAGAGGGTTTCAACTCACAAAAGGACATCCTCTGAGGTTAGAAGTAAAAAGATTTCATCTTAAAGCAAGAAAAAGGGTTCTTTACAGTAAGGGTGGTTAATCTATGGAATTCTCTACCAGTGGAGGTGGTGACACCAGTTACGATAAATAACTTTAAAAGGGGACTGGATTTTTCTCTAATTAAAAAGGAAAGTCAGGGTAATCCTGGGTAGAGAGTATTGATCCAGGGAGGAATCAGATTGCCAGTATCTGGGGTCAGGAAGGAATTATTTTTTTTTTCCCTTTGAGACGATTGGCTAAGTTTCACTTGTTTTTTTTTTGTTTTTTTCTGTTTGCCTTCCTCTGCATCAATTAATTATTAATAAAAAAATAAAATAATTGTTGATTAATAATTAATTAACAATTAATTAAAGGGATATTTAAGTGAGCTGGGTTATGAATGCATCTGATAGAGGAGAATAAGTTGTGTATGAAAAACTATTTTTGCATGAAGACATCCCAAAATAAACATTAATTAGCTTACATTGAAGTTAGCAAAATTTCCTATGTTTTTTGGCATTTGCATTTTATCATCTAAACCCCTAGAAAACTCCACCTCAATTAGCATAACATTAAAAATCAGTATCAGGATAATACATTGTATCATTCTTCACATCAGTGGCTTCTGGCATGCTCAGTATAAGAAATGCAACAGTTACTTCCTGTGTTCTTTACCAGAAATGTCAAAATTTGGATCTTGCTGTAATTCCTGTGGGCACACTGCTGTATTTCCTGTGTGTTTCCGGCTTATTATTTATATAATATGTTGATGAGTTCAGTTAGAGGTAAAAGTGAAATTGCACTTCCCTTTGCAACAACTGGAATTGATGCACTATTGTTAGAAGGTGGCAGAAAAGTACATAGTGGATTTAAGCTTCCAGTTCCAATTTTAAAATCATAAGTGTCAGATATTAAAGTGAAATCACCTCAAGCAAATAAGTTTCAAAAAGCAAAATTGATTATCATAGATGAGGCCACTATGATGTTGTGCCATGCTCTACAATGTATTGATCGTTTATTGCATGAAGTCATCGGTAATGATTATTACCTGTGGTTGTACGTGGAAATCGCACAGACATTGTGGAAACATTTATAATGTCAAGTCCACTATGGAAAAAATTTACACACCTTCGATTACAACAAAATATGAGATTTGAAGGCCAAAATGAATACAATGATTGGCTAATTCAAAATGGCGAAGAAAAAAATGACTTCATAAATAATTTACGTAATGATACTTTTGAAATCCCAGCAGACATGATCTGTAAAGATTCACTCATATCAGCTGTGTTACCAAATGGAATAACCACAGAACATTCTGCTGACCTTGCACAGAAAGTAATATTAACATCCAAAAATAAAGATGCTTTGGATCTCAATAAAGAAATCTTGAAATTAATTGATGGCCCACAAAAAAATGATTACAGTGCAAATTCTGTTCTAGCTGATAGACAGCTCTATGTGGCATTTTCCAGGTGCAAAAATCCACAAGAAATTAAAGTTTTCATTAAAAAAACGAAAGTCAGGGCGAATTATTGAACGATGGGCAAGTATTTACTAAAAATATCGTCTACTATGAGTTGTTGTAAATTCTATCAAAAAAAGGTCAACAACAAAACCACAGGAAAAACAAAACAAATAACAATGGTTACATCTCAAGGATTAACTTTTATGTCTCTTTGGCTCTTTTCAGAAGGCCACTATTTAAAAACCAAATAAAACAGTGGTTACATCTCAAGGACTCAGTTTGACATCTCTTAGGCTCTTTTTAGAGGACCACTATTTAAAAACAAAAAAAATGCAATGGACAGTACAGTGGTTACATCCCAAAGACAACATTATTAGTTGGCTGGGCTCATTTTAGAGGACCACTATTTAAAAAAAAAAAAAGCAGACAGTAAGGTGGTTACATTCCAAAGACAACATTATTCATCTGCTGGGCTCTTTTTAGAGAACCACTATTTAAAAAAAAAAAAAAAAAAGACAGTACATCCCAAAGACAGAGGACCACTACTAACTTCAATAAAAAGCACAAAAAAAAACATTCACAAAACTTGACAACAGTACTCCACAAACTTAAAAAATTCCATTGTTAAGAACCATATTAAAAAAGATAAGGTGTTTTGAAAATATTAAACTTTTTCGTTTTGTTGAATATACTTACTACTTGCATTGCATGGTATGTAATTAGAAGTTTTATTCTATGTATTTAAAGTTTGTTTAAACAGTTGCTATGGGTTTCATTCATTTTGATTATCACTTGATTTCTATTTTGTTATGACTTTCATTGTATGTGTATAATTACTGAGAAACAATGGATCCAGGGAGTAATCCGATCACCAGTATCTGGGGTCAGGAAGGAATAAATTTTTTACCCATTTGATACAATTGGCTATGTTTCACTTGTTTTTTTTTCTACTTGCCTTCCTCTGGATTCAATATAAACATTTACGCATGTGTTAAATAACATGTAATGCTTATTGGTTTTATTGTATGTATTTCAAGTTTGTTTCTACAGTTGTAATGGTTTTCATTAATTCCAATTATCACTTGATTTGTAATTTGTTATGGGTTTCATTTTATGTATTTACAGCTTTTGGAATTTTACTGGATAATTAATGGCAGTCTATTGATCCAGGGAGTAATACGACCACCACTATCTGGGGTCAGGAACAAATTTATTTTTTTACCCATGGTAAACAATTGGCTACATTTCACTTGGATTTTTTCTGTTTGCCTTTCTCTGGATTCAATATAAACATTTACACATGTGTTAAATAACATGTAATGCTTGACAAACTATACACATTCTTTTAATATTGATGTATAGGTTTCTTTCTCAACTCTTCTTTTGCCTCTGTTTTCTATGATTTTTAACTATTGCCTAGTACTTGACACAACTTTCATCTGGGCTATTTACTGCAACATAAAGAATCTGGAAGAGCCTGGAAGCCTAATGTATATGTAAGCATATCTCAATCCTAGCTAATTGACTGCTGAGTCTTCAAATATGGCTCCCTAGACTTTTTGGTTTATGAATACCGTATTTATCGGTATATAACACGCACCGGCGTATAACACGCACCTCATTTTGAGAAAGGAATTTCGGGGGGAAAAAATTCAAATAAAGAACTTTGAAGCAAAATCCTCAACCTCCCTCCTCATCCTCAACCCCCTCCTCAACCTCCCTCCTCATCCTCCCTCCTCAACCCCCACATCAAACCCCCCATCCTCAACCCCCTCCTCCACCCCCCCATCCTCATCCTCCTTCCTCAAACCCCTCCTCACCCTCCACCTCCCTCCTCATCCTCAACCCCCCTCCTCATCCTCAACCCCCTCCTCAACCTCCCTCCTCATCCTCCCTCCTCAACCCCCCCTCAACCTCCCTCCTCAAACCCCCTCCTCAACCCCACAATCCTCATCCTCCTTCCTCAACCCCCTATCCTCATCCACCCTCCGCAACCTCAACACCCCTCCTCAACCTCAACTCCTCATCCTCAACCACCCTCCTCATCCTCAACCCCCCTCCTCATCCTTAACCCCTGTCCTCATCCTCAACCTCCCTCCTCATCCTCAACCCCCTCCTCAACCTCCCTCCTCATCCTCCCTCCTCAACCCCCCCATCCTCAACCCCCTCCTCAACCTCCCTCCTCAACACCCCTATCCTCAACCTCCCTCCTCAAACCCCCTCAACCCCCCTCCTCAACCCCCCATCCTCATCCTCCCTCCTCAACTCCCCTACCCTCAACCCCCCTCCTCAACCTCAACCCCCCTATCCTCAACCCCCCTCCTCAACCTCAACCCCCCTCCTCAACCTCCCTCCTCATTCTAAACCCCCATCTGCATTCTAACCCCCCCTCCTCATTCTAAACTCCCCCTCATAAACCTAAACCCCCATCTCCTCAACCTAAACCCCCCTCCTCCTCAACCAAAACCCCCCTTAATACCTCCCCCTCACTTACCTGCTTCTGCTCCTGCACCCGGTATATGCTAATGACGTGGCGCGCTGGCGCGCATGTGACGTCACCGGGTCAAGGAGCGGAGCAGAGGCTGGAGCAGAAGCAGGTAAGTGAGGGGGGTGTATTTAGGGGGGTTTAGGTTGAGGAGGGGGGTTTAGGTTGAGGAGGAGGGGGGTTTAGGTTGAGAAAGGGGGGTTAGAATGCAGAGGGGGTTTAGAGTGAGGAGGGGGGTTGAGGATGAGGAGGGGGGAGGGAATATCGGCGTATAACACGCACCTATGATTTGCCCCCTATTTTCAGGGAGGAAAAGTGCTTGTTATACGCCGATAAATACGGTATATACAACTAGCGACTTGCCCGTCAAAAAATTACGGCAATGAGATGTGTTTGTTTGGAAAGTTGTTTAGTTATTAATATACGTATTTGACACTTGTAAGATTTTATTTATGATGAAATAAGTAGTATTGTGATATTAAACATGTTTAGTTTTGTAAAATGTTCTGTTGGTGAACAGTAACTCTTAAAGCATTTTGTATTAAAAGTATTAACATTTGAATGTAAGAACAGTTTAAAACAGAACTTTAAATTAATCAGTATTGTAAACTTGGGGTAATGTTTTTTTAACATGCAATTTCTAACTGAAGAATTGTTAACTTCAATATCAATTGAATCCAGAGGAAGGCAAACAGTAAAAATCCTTGTTGAAACGTAGCCAATTTTAACATGAACTATGTACTATATTTAAGTAAGAAACTTGACATTCTATTTTTTTAAACTTGAACTTTCTTATCTGTGTAACTAAGGAACTTGAAAAAATATTTTTCCAACTTGGAACATTATAAACAGTAACATAGTGAATTAATATTTTAACATAATTTTGTATTAAAAGTATTAACATTTGAATGTAAAAACAGTTGAGCTTTAAACTAATCAGTATTGTAAACTTGAGGTAATGGTTTTTTAACATGCAATTTCTATCTGAAGAATTGTTAACTTCAATATACATTGAATCCAGAGGAAAGCAAACAGTAAAAACCCTCCTTGAAATGTACCCAATTAAATTAATTCCTTCCTGACCCCATGAACTGGCGATGAACATTAATACAGGGAGTAATCTTAACATAACAGACACTATTTACATTGTGACTTAAAACGTGGTTGAGCTCTTAACATGAACTTTGTAATATGTTGAAGTAAAGAACTTGAAAGTATATTTTTTAAACTTTAACTTTCTTATCAGTTTAAGTAATGAACTTGAAAATATTGTTTTCAAACTTGTAACATTAGAAACAGTAACATAGTTAATTAACATTTTAACATAATTTGTAAAAATAATGCAAGGCAAGTGTTTTGTGAGGCTAATCATCCATGAACAGTACTTTCATTAATTATGACTGAATTGTTTATTGTTTTCTATTTTTCAATGCTTTTAAATTTGTTTTGCATGGGTTTTATTTATTTAATGAAAAGTTATAGTACTTCATAGTAGACAATGTTTTTAGTAAAAATACATCCATCTTCTAATAAATCACCTTGACTTTCATTCTTTTCAATGTAATTATTAAGCCTGTGGATTTTTGCCCCGTGATAACGCAACGTACAATTGACCATGTGCAAATACTGGTTCTTGCAAGAAAATACCCACAGATTTGAATGTTTGTCCTTGTGATTTATTAATGGTCATGGCAAATGCCATAATAATGGGAAATTGTCTTCTTTGAAGTATAAAAGGGAGACTACTTTCTCTTGGTGCTAAATCTATTCTTGGTATGAAAACTATCTCTCCTTTATGGATACCAGTTAAAATTTCGGCATCTATAAAATGGTCCTTTAATTGTTGAACAATTAATCTTGTCCGATTGCATAGGCCTTTTTTGGGGTTCATATTTCTCAGTAACATGACAATTGCACCTTTCTTTAGCTGCAAAATATGTGGTGGCATTCCAGAAGGAGTTAGTGAGTTTATGAATTCAGTAGAAAAGTTAGCCTGAATTTCATTGTCATCAGCAAGTACAGAATCAGCACTGTGATAATTTCTTTGTGGTGCATTAATTTTTTTAAAGATTTCCTTATTGAGGATTAATGCATCCTTATTTTTACACGTTAGTATGACTTGGTTGGCAAGCTCGGAATATTCCTGGTTATTTATGCTACCTTCAAATATAGCCAATATAATATATTGGTGACAAATCATATGAGGTGGGATCTGCACAGTGTTGTCAGGTAAATGTGGTATTTTTTCTGTTCTGCCTTCTCCAATTTTAAAAAGCCAATCATTGAAATCAGTTTGGCTTTCTGATCTCATATTTTGTTGCAGTTGAAGATGGGTAAAATGTTTCCATAGTGTGCTTGACTTTATACAGGTTTCGATAATGTCAGTTCGATTTCCATGTACAACGACAGGTAATGTTTGTCTAAAATCGCCACCTAACAACATTACCTTTCAACCAAATGGAAAAGTATTATCCATGACTTCACAAAGCAAATGGTCAATACATTGGAGGGCATAGCATGACATCATTGTGGCCTCATATATTATAATTCATTTACTTTTTTTCAATTTCTTTGCTTGTAAGGATGTCATGCGAATATCTGACACAGAAGTTTCTAAAATAGGCACTGGCAGTTTAAAGCCACTATGTACATTTCTTCCGCCTTCTAACAAAATTATAGCAATTCCAGTAGTGGCAAACGCCAGTGCTATTTGACCTTGTGCTCGTACAGAACTCATTAATAAATTATATAGATACAATTTTCCTGATCCGCCAGGTCCATCAAGATAGAAATAACGCTCTGTCACCATGTCATCATCTATTGCATTATTTATGGCATTAAATGCTTGCAATTGTAAGGTATTTAAAGTTGCAAGTCTTTCTTCTGTTCTTTCTACTTGTAGTTGAATGTCATAGTCTTCAAAGTTTATGTCATCTATAAGACCTGGATCAGGCAAATTAAAACTTGCACAACTTAATCCATGAGTTAAAAATACTTATTGGATTTCCATTAACGCTTTTAAGTGTGCAATGGGTTCATTGTATCGTCGCATAAAGTCTTCAGCCATATTACTTTTAAATCTCTCCCATAAAGCTAATGCATTTGGATCATTTGAGAAGATACAAATAAATGCAAATTGTTCTCTCATCTGCCGTGGCATTTGACATTGTGCTGCTTCTTCTAAACATCGTTCCCATTCCGTATCATCAGCTAGTAAGTTTCTATGTCTTGCAGCTAAATGGAAGGATTCATATACTATGTCATTAAAAGTTCTTAAGTGTTCAAAACTTTGTGCTCCAGGGACATTTAAAAGTAATATCCGTAAGCAAAAACGTTCAACATCTCTTGGACTGACTGTGTAAATTCTTGGGATTATTTTATTGCCTCTGCTTTTTCTAGGTCTCCATAATCCATTCACTAAAACATAGTGATATGGAATTTCAATATATAAGAATTGTCTTGCTTGTGAATCTGTGGAATTTAATTCAAAGCATGCAGTTAGTGTAGTGTGACGATCTTCACTTTGGGCCAATGCATTACTTTCATTTCCAGCATGGAAATACACTAAATGTCTTTGTTGCAAATGTACTGCTAATCTATATACTGCATGTGATCCATCATGCATTTCAAATTTTAAAAGCCGCCACATAGCTTCTGGCGCACTGACATAGCGAGCATCTACATGAGATGCAAGTTCATCATGTACTAACTCACTACTTTCAGGGTTGTTTGCACTTTTGACAACTACAGTAGCTGCATCATAGCCTTTGTAAATATATGTGTAGACATATTTAATGGATTTGATGGACGTGCAGGCTTCTACATTTATGTGGGCGTTATACTTCATGAGTAATTGTGGATTGTAGGGTACTACATATCTATTGTCAACTTTTTTGCCACAAATAATTGCACTATCTCCTTCTCTTCTTTTATAAAGTGGATAGCCATCACAATTGGCATAGGTTTTGTCTCTATAATCTTTTGGAAAATCTTTGGAACATTTCTTATTTTCCATATATGGTGATTGTGGATTAAGATCACCACAGGGTCCATGAATCATGCGATGAGTAACAATCTCATATAGTCTACCATATAGTTCTGGATCTGACAGTTCAGCAACAATGACTGCATCCACTTTGTCAGAAGTAGCTAATTTATCTTTTTCTTGAAGTATTATCAAAAGATGTGCATGTGGAAGGCCTCTTTTTTGAAATTCAATGGTATATACATAAGCAAGACATTTGCCAAATGAGTGACTTATAGTGATGTCACGTATTAATTAATTTAATTTAATCTTCAAAACTCTGGTTACTAAATCTGGTCTATCGGAAGCACTTTGGCCAAGAAGTAAATTTTGTGTAATTTCTGGCCATTGTGGATTACATGTAAATGTAATAAATAAATTGGGTTTGCCAAATTTGGTGACAATAGCCATAGCATCATTGTATCTTTCTCTCATATTTCGAGGAGATCCTTGAAAGGAAGATGGTAAAATGATGGCTTTGCCAGCTGTAATGTCTCTGCTTGTAGCCACCTCAGCAACATAGTCCATTAGTCCAGAATATTGTTCTACACATAGTTTATCTTGTTGATACTTTATAAAGTAATCCATTGTTGTGTTAGTTTTCCACCTCATAAAATTGGATTAAATGTATTTCGAATGGCAATTTGAGCTACTTTAAATTCAAGCATAGAAACATTATTTTGGATTCTGGCTTTAGCATTTGGGTAATTGGGAAGTGTTAATTTTGGTTGCCAACCTGCCTCTTCGTGTGGGGAAAAAATGGGATATGTCATTGGATCTAAATTTGGACTTAAGATACTCATATTAATGAATAATTGCTCATCATTTCTGGGATATATTCTAATGTCTCTTTGAAATGGTGGTTCTCCTTCATAATTCTGAAACACCATTGCAACCTCATTTGATGTTGGCAAGTTATAACAATGTTTATCAGTATGTCTGTCTCTTTTAAGCACCATATTGACCTTTGACATTGGTAATTGATGTCTTTGTGCATGAAGTTGTTGTTCATTTTCTACTTCTGCCAATTTTTTATAAGCTTAATTGTAGGGGTTATTGTCCATAATATTATTTAGCTCTATGAAAACACTGGGTAAGCATTTTTTATTTTCTTCCAGCTGCATACGTTGGTCAACAGCTTCTATTGTATCTAGGACATATAGTTGAGCAAATTTTCTTGCTCTCCTTCCTCTGGATATAAATGTGAAGTCCGATGATAAATTTGGCCTTGGACTTTAAAACAGTAAGGACCATGTCCTGGTACATTAGCAGCTAATGTTGCCCCCATAGATGCAAAGGGTATGGCACTATTGTAGGATCTTATGTTTGTCTTTAAATTTTTGTAGTTTGGAAATGTAACTTCAGTCATAATGTTTTCTAAATAGATTGGAAATTCTTTTCTTTATGGAAGTTTGAACTTGCCTTTTTTACAGCAACTAATAAATTGGCCATCTCTGGGTCTCTCCTGTTTAAAATAATAAGCCTCACAAAACTGACATTGAGTATTCATATCTCCACAACTATGAACCTCTACTGCTAAAGACTTAAGTAAAGGACAATTTGCAAAGCATATAGCAGTTTGACTTTCAAATTCATCAGGTGAAATGTCATGTGATGTTTTAACAACAGGTTCTAAATGCTTTGTTTTTTTCGTGGCTTTTCTTGGTATATCTTTTATTGGTTTAGGTAAAATGTCATGTAATGTTTCCGGAACAGGTTGTAAATGCTTTGTTTTTTTGGTGGCTTTTTTTGGTATCTCTTTTATTTTTTCTGGTAAAATGTCATCTGATGTTTCAGGAACAGGCTCTAAATGCTTTGTTTGGTTAGTAGTTTTTTTGGTGTATCTTTAATTTTAGAAGGTGATAGTCTTTTGCTTGCAATTCTTTTTCTCGTCGAATTTCCTTCTGCTCCGGTGTCTGCTGGCTGTCTGCTCTCTGTCGTCGTTCTCTAGCTTGCCGTCTTATCTCTTCTTGTTTACTCTTGTTATCAGCCATGTTAATCTGTAAAAAAATAATAATGTATCATTAGTTTATTTTGAGATGTTAAGTTTGTTTTAAAAAAAAATATCTTATCAACAGTTTGTTTCTGTGTGATTCTAGTTGATTGTAGCGGTATATTCTTCGTATTGTTAATTTATATTTTTTTGCTTTTACTTTCTGTCGTAGGTTGTATTTTTTGCCTTACATGCATAGCACACTCAAGGTAATTACACTATAGTTTCTTGTAGATATAGTAGGTGTATTTTTTTGGTTTGTTAATTTTTTGTTGTTGTTGTACTTTTGGCTTATAGGGCTAGTAGAGGGCAGAAATTAGTCTTTGTAATTTATCGTACAGGGGATTATTCTAATAGTATTTTTATATTTTCTTTAAAGGCTTTTAAGTTGGGGCTCTGAAAATGTTTCTATTGTTTTTTTGGTGTTAGTACTATTTGTAGTCCTATTCTATTTTATGTGTATGGTTACGTTTTATGCATAATATTGTACATTAGGACTGGTAATTTAGAACTACTAATTTCATTGACTCTGTGTTTTGAGACTTTTCTGGACTATGCTGTTTTTTTTTTGGCTTACAGGGATAGTAGAGGACATATATTAGTCTTTGTAATTTATTGTACATGGGATTGTTATAATAGTATTTTTATATTTTATTTCAAGGCTTATATGTTGGGGCTCTGAAAATGTTTCTATTGTTGTTTTTTGGGTGTTAGTACTATTTGTAGTACAATTGTATTTTATGTGTGTGGTTAGGTTTTATACTTAATATTGTACATTAGGACTGGAAATTTAAAATGACAAATTTTATTGAGTCTGTGTTTTGAGCCTTTTGTGGACTATGCTATTTTTTTTTGTTCTGGCTACATTGAAGTTTGAATTTACTGTTAAACATTATTGTCCATAAAAGACAAATAAGAGGTAGATGAGAAATGTGTTATATTTTGGTAAAAGTTATAGTTAGTGGTGGTTGTTCTTTTATTTTTTTCTGTTGACATGGATGCAGAGCAAACATGTTTATTTAGTTTTCTCTTTTTTTACTTGTTATACTGTACCTTGGTTGAAGTGTGATTTCAAGCAGAATCTTTGTTGGTCCTCTGTTGAAAGTCTTCGTCCGATGGTCTTCACGCAGTGTCTGTTGTAAAAGAAAAATTAAAATATTATTTCATTTGAATGTATTTGTAATGGATAGCATATTTCATTCTTTTGGTCTATTGTATCTGTTATGGTGAATTTTTCAGCTATACTGTTTTTTGTGCAACCTTTTAAAAATACTTTAATTGTATTTCTATATTTCAGTTATCCTTTTTTTATACTATAATTATTTATTTTATTTCTTATTTTGGATAGGATGGCAATGTTTTTAGCATTATCCTGTTTTGTGTCCACCACTTTTGGTATGCTAATTTAGGCTTGTTTGTAAGGTTTATAGCTTCTTAAACAGTGAAGAAGAATATTAATTTACTTTGCTATGTGTTTCTGTGATTTTTGGTACAATCCTATTTTGTGTCTACCATATGATGCATACTTTATTTGCTTAATTAGTCTTTTTTATGAAGGTGAAATGTTTTTGTACAGTGAAAATGAATGTTTTTGGTATTTAGGATATTATTGCAATGTTTTTAGCCTTATCCTGTTTTGTGTCCACCACTTTTGGTATGCTAATTTAGGCTTCTTTGTAAGGCTTATAGCTTCTTAAACAGTAAAGAAGAATATTAATTTACTTTGCTATGTGTTTGTGTGATTTTTGGTACAATCCTAATTTTGTGTCTACCATATGTTGCATACTTTATTTGCTTAATTAGGTCCTCATTCAATTGCAATTCGACCAATTAAATAGGGCTCTACACAAGCACATAACATATTTTTTTTAAAGAAGTTTTTAGTTAGTAAACATCTATCCAAAAGCAAGGTCTTCACTAACTAAAAACTTATTTAAAAAAATATGTTATGTGCTTATTTAGAGCCCTATTCAATTGGCCGAATTGCAATTGAATGAGGGCCTTAGTCTTTTTTATGAAGGTTAAATGTTTTTCTACAGTGAAAAAGCATGTTTTTTTTTATTTTGGATCTTATGGCAATATTTTTAGCATTATCCTATTTTTTGTTCACTACTTTTTGGTTGCAGCATTTATTATATTGGCGGCCATTAAACATATATAGTTCCTTTATTTTTTCTACTTGTTATACTTTACCTTGATTGAAGTGTCGAATGACAGAGGGTCCCCTCCTGCCAATCTTAATCCGCCGGTCTTATTGTAGTGTCTGTTTGAAAAAGAAAGTGAAATGGTTAATTGTATATTTCTTCTTTTTGATTTAGCGAAGCATGGTCTTTTTCAGCATGTAATGTATTTTTCTATCTTACCTCTTCTTCTTTCTTTGTGTTCTTTAAAAGGGATTCTGGTTCTCAATGCATGGTGCAAATTCTTGAGTGACGCTGTTGATGCAGAGTCTATTTGAATAGTAAAAAAAAGGAGAAAGATTGAGCTTTAGGTTATATATCGAATTGCAATAAATTAATGTCATTTAAATATACTTCTTTAATTAGTTTCAATTAACATTAGTTTGTTTTAGGGCCTACACACATAAATGTGCGTGTCAAATGTCACTATACATGATACACATATATGTGCATGTCACATATCACTATACATGAATCATATTTTAATAGTTAAAGTTGTTTTTTTTTTATGTCATTTAAATATACTTGTTTAATTGGTTTGGGTTAAGATTAGTTTGTTGTAGGGGCTATACACATAAATGTGCGTGTCACATGTCACTATACATGAATCACATTTTCATAGTTAAAGTTGTTTTTTTTTTGTCCTGTCTTGATAATAAAATGTAATGTATTATAGCTTACCTCTCAGTTGTAATTTGCACAATGTAAAGTAGGAAATTAGGAAACAATTCTCTTATCAAGTATAAAGATGTCGCGAATAGTTCGCCGGCGGACTGTTCCCGGCGAACATAGCATGTTCGCGTTCGCGGCGAACTGCAAACATATGCGAGATTCGACCCGCCCCCCATACTTTATCATTGACCAAACTGGGCGAGGGTCTCAGTTGCTGGCATGGAGCGCCAAAGGCACTCCTTGCCAGCAACTGAGGACCCTCGCGAAGCGAGGGCCTCAGTTGCTGGCATGGAGCACCGTAGGCGCTCCATGCCAGCACCTGAGGACCTCGCAAAGTGAGGGCAGCAGTTGCTGGCATGGAGCGCCGTAGGCGCTCCATGCCAGCAACTGCGACCCTCGCAAAGTTCACGTCGCAACCCAAAGAGCACGACACACACATTACGACACTCGCAAACAACATACGACACACGTTCACACACATTACGGCCGCGCAACACTCGGATGCAATTCGCGAACATTACAAAATTTAAAACACAATAGATACACACAGCACATACATAAAAACCTTACCTACACCAAGAGGGAGCACCCAGGACCTTAAAAATGTAACTTACACCTTCATTTTACTCAAAATAAAAGAGTTTAGACAGTAAACAATTTGCTAAGCGACACAAAAAATGGCCGACGAACAAAACTAAAACGAGGCTACACACGCAAACACCATACAAGACAAGTTACCACAAATTACGACCTCGCAAACATCGGACGCAACACGCCGACATACAAACATTTAAAACACAATAAATAAACACAACACACACATAAAAAGATTACCTACAGCAAGAAGAACCATCCAGCACCTCAAAAAAACAAGTTACACCTTCATTTAAATAAAAATAAAACACTTTAGACACTAATACAATCGCTAAGCGAGAGAAAAAATGGCAGACGAGCAAAACGAAAACGAGGCTTCAGACGTAACTATACTACACTTACTCGCAATAATGAAACACATACTATGCGGAACGTATCACAATCATATTAAACACCATTTTGAACACTACTACGCACAAAATGGCGGATGGAACGCAAATTGTAAGCTGGAACGCAAAAAGCGCATGCGTATTGCGTTCTAACGGTCTAACTTTCCAGAATTTTCTACAAGTTTATAAATACTGCCTATTTTACACAAAAACATACATTTCTCCTCAGGTGATGAACAGAGTGACTTCATAGATAACTGCTGCTTTTACTTGAGAAGACAATTCTTTATAATTTACTACTTTACACTGTGCAAATTTCAACTGAGAGGTAAGCTATAATATATTACATTTTATTATCAAGACAGGATAAAAAAAAAAAATATGAACTAGAAAAATGTGATTTATGTAGTGACATGTGACACGCACATTTATGTCTATCATGTATAGTCACATGTCACACACATATTTATGTGTGTAGGCCCACAAAAAAAATAAGGTTGATTTACCAAAACAAAAAAAACAAACATAATCACATATATAGTTGTGAGCGTACGGGTCGTTGCTCACGCTTGCGGGCTCGCGTAGCGAGCCCGCAAGAACTGCGTCCCTCGCGAAGCGAGGGACGCAGTTTCCCGCAAATGCGGGTCCTCGCGAAGCGAGGGCCCGCATTTGCGGTGATGGACCATCCCAACGTCCCCGCAAATTTGGATCCTCGCAAAGCAAGGGTCCGCATTTGCGGAGGTGGAGGCTCAACGTCGGCTGTGTTAACACACACATACACACACACAACTTTTTAACAGAATAAACCCAACCGCCCAGCCAACGAAAACCCAACAACGTCCCCGCAAATGCGGATCCTCGCGAAGCGAGGGTCCGCATTTGCGGTGGTGGGAGCATCCCAACATCGGCTGTGTTAACACACACATACACACACACACAACTTCATAACAAAAAAAAACTTAAAGTCGCCTCACACCCGCTTACACCCAGACACACAGACGTAAGACTTAACAAAAAAACAGTAAAAAAGGCCCCTCACACGCTCTTAACACACATACGCACGACTTAGAAACAAATACACTGCGTCGTACACGTAAAAGCTAACTGCGTATATCGCAAAAAAAAAAGGGCAACATCGCTACAAAATACGGCCGCATCGGAAAAAAATACGGCCGCGAAAGACCAACAAGAGTTTAAACGGCCGAAAATCGGCTAAGCGAGAGAAAAAATGGCCGCCGAACAAAACAAAAACGAGGCTCCAGACGTAACTACACTACACTTACTCGCAATAATGAAACACATACTATGCGGAACGGATCACACTCATATTAAACACCATTTAACCACTACTACGCACAAAATGGCGGATGGAACGCAAATTGTAAGCTGGAACGCAAATAGCGCATGCGTATTGCGTTCTAACGGTCTAACTTTCCAGAATGTTCTACAAGTTTATAAATACTGCCTATTTGACAGAGAAAAATAAATTTCTACTCAGGTGATGAACAGAGTGACTTCAGACATAACTGCTGCTAAAACTTGAGAAGACAATTCTTTACTAATTTACTACTTTACACTGTGCAAATTACAACTGAGAGGTAAGCTATAATATATTACATTTTATTATCAAGACAGGACATCAAAAAAATAAATTAAATAAGAAAAAGAGGTTTATGTATACTGACATGTGACACGCACATATATGCGTATAATGTATAGTGACATGTGACACGCACATTTATGTGTATAATGTATAGTGACATGTGACACGCACATTTATGTGTATTGCCCCTGCAACAAAATTATCTTAAAACAAACTAATTAAACAACTACATTTAAATGACATTAGAAAAAAATAAGTTGGGACTATTAAAATATGAGTCATGTATACTGATATGTGACACGCACATATATGTGTATCATCTATAGTCACATGTCACACACACATTTATGTATTTTGGCCAAAAATAAAAATAAGGTTAATTTAACAATTAAAATATGATTCATGTATATGTCACACGCACACAAAAAAATTACTTTCAACTATGGAAATGTGCTTCATGTATGTGACATATGTGTGTAGCCCCCACCAAAAAATAATGTTAATTGAAAATAATTACAGAAGTATATTTAAATGACATTAATTTACTGCAATTCAATAGATCACCTAAAGCTTAATCTTTCTACTTTTTTTAATATTCAAACAGACTCTGCATCAACAGCGTCACTCAACAATTTGCACCGTGCATTGTGAAGCACAATCCCTTTTAAAGAACACCAACAAAGAAGAAGAGGTAAGATACAAAAATACATTAAATGCTGAAAAGGCCATGCTTTGCTAAATAATTTTTTTTTTTTATATAATTCACTATTTCACTTTATTTTTCAAACAGACACTACAAGAAGACCGGCGGATTAAGATTGGCAGGAGGGGACCCTCTGTCATTCCACACTTCAATCAAGGTAAAGTATTAAGTATAAAAAAGAACCGAACCATGAGCCTCATTCAATTGTGAGTTGGCCAATTGAATAGGGCTCTATATAAGCACATAAAAGATTTTTTAGACAGACATTTTTAGTTACTGAACTTCGATACTAAATCAAGGTCTTCACTAACTCAAAACTTCTGTCAAAAAATATGTTATGTGCTTATATAGAGCCCTATTCAATTGGTCAAAACGCAATTGATTCAGGACCTAAATATGTTTAATGGCCGAGGGCCTCATTCAAATGTGATTTGCCCATTTCAATAGGGCTCTATATAAGCAGAGAGCATATTTTTTTACAGACGTTTTAAGTTCTAAAAACTTCTGTAAAAAAAGATGCTCTGTGCTCATATTGAGCCCAATTCCATTGCCAAAAACAAAATTCAATGAGGTCCTCACAATATAACAAATCCAGCAACGAAAGGCCCTCATTCAATTGATATTTTGGACAATTCAATAGGGCTCGAAATAAGCACAGTTAGAACCCTATTGAATTGGCCAAACTGCAATTGAATGAGGACCAAAGTATGCAACATATGGTACACACAAACTGGTACACACAAAACAGGATTGTAACAAACACATAGCAAACTAAATTCATATTCTTTTTCAATGTTTAACAACCTATAACCATTAGAAAAAACACTACATAAGTATAACAAAATTGGTGCCCATCAAAAGGATTGTACGAAAACTCACACAAACACATAGCAAACTACATTTAAATTCTTATTTAATGTTTAACAGCCTATAAGCCTTAGAAAGAAGCCTAAATAAGCATACCAACAGTGGTGCGCACCAAAAAGGATTGTATGAAAACTCACACAAACACATAGCAAACTACATTTATATTCTCATTTAATGTTTAACAACATATAAGCATTATAAAAAAAACATAAATAAGCATACCAACAGTGGTGCGCACCAAACCGGATTGTACGAAAACTCACATAAACACATAGCAAACTAAATTAATATTCTTTTGCAATGTTTAACAACCTATAAGACGTACAAAAAAGCCTACATAAGCATACCAACAGTGGTGCGCACCAAACAGGATTGTACGAAAACTCACACAAACACATACTAAACTACATTTATATTCTTATTTAATGTTTAACAATCTATAAGACTTAGAAAAAAGCCTAAATAAGCATACCAAAAGTGGTGGGCACCAAACAGGA
The DNA here is from genome assembly GCA_027410445.1 of Discoglossus pictus. Lineage (NCBI taxonomy): Eukaryota > Metazoa > Chordata > Amphibia > Anura > Alytidae > Discoglossus > Discoglossus pictus. Next base: position 72,977,389 of record CM050169.1, read on the forward strand.
TTGTGGAAAAACACAGAAATAATGTCATTTTTTAGTTAATACAAATACATTCAAATAAAATTACATTTTCATTTTTATTTTATAACAGATACTGCGTCAAGAACATCGGACCAGGAGTTTCAACTGAGGACCAGACCAGCGGACGAGGACTTTCAACAGAGTACCAGACCATTGGACGAGGACTTTCAACAGAGGACTACACCATCGGACGAGGACTTTCAACAGAGGACCAGACGATTGGACGAGGACTTTCAACACAGGACCAGACCATCAGACGAAGGCTTTCAACACAGGACCAACAAAGATTCTGCTTCAAATCAAACTTCAACCAAGGTACAGTATAACAAGTAAAAAAAGAGAAAAAATAATTAATATTCTTCTTTAATGTTTAACCACCTATAAGCCTTAGAAAAAAAGCCTAAAGAAGCATACCAAAATTGCGGCGCACCAAAAAGGATTGTAGAAAAACACAGAAATAATGGCATTTTTTCATTAATACAAAGACATTCAAATAACATAACATTTTCATTTTTATTTTATAACAGATACTGCGTCAAGAACATCGGAACAGGAGTTTGAACAGAGGACCAGACCAGCGGACGAGGACTTTCAACAGAGGACTACACCATCGGACGAGGACTTTCAACACAGGACCAGACCATCGGACAAAGGCTTTCAACACAGGACCAACAAAGAATTTTGCTTGAAATAAAACTTCAACCAAGGTACAGTATAACAAGTAAAAAAAGAGAAAAAAAAAATAAAGATCTTAGCTTTGCATCGATGTCAACAGAAAATAAGATTTAAAATAAACCACCGGTAACTATAACTGTTGAAAAAGTATAACTAACACATTTTTCATCTATCTCTTATTTGTCTTTTAGGGCCAATAATCTTTAACAGTAAATACAAACTTCAATGTAAAATAAAATAAAAAAATTGCATAGTCCAAAAAAGTCTAAAAACACAGAATCTATACAATTTGTCATTGTAACATTCCAGTCCAAAACCCTTATTTAATTGCCATTTGACAAATTGAATAGTGCTGTAAATAAGGACATAACATCTTTTTGAAAATACCTTTTTAGTTACTGAAACACTTGCTTTTGGATACATGTTTAATAAATAAAAACTTCTTAAAATAATTATCTGATGGCCTTATTTAGTCTTCTATTCAATTGACCGCATTGAAATTGATTAAGTATAAAATGTAAACACACTGTTGATAACAATTTGTCATGAAAAACAACTTAACATCTCAAAATAAACTAATGATACATTATTTTATTTTTACAGATTAACATGGCTGATAACGAGAGTAAACAAGAAAAGAAAAGACACCAAGCTAGAGAACGACGACAGAGAGCAGACAGCCAGCAGACACCGGAGAAGAAGGAAATTCGACGAGAAAAAGAACGCAAAAGAATTGCAAGCAAAAGACTGTCACCTGCAGAAATTAAAGATATGTCAAAAAAAGCAACAAAGAAAATAAACCTGTTGCTCAAACATCAGATGACATTTTACCAGAAAAAATACAACAGATACCAAAAAAAGCAACAAAAAAACAAAGCATTTAGAACCGTTTCATGAAACATTACATGACATTTTACCTCAAACAATACAACATATACCAAGAAAAGCCACGAAAAAAACAAAGCATTTAGAACCTGTTGTTGAAACATTATATGACATTTCACCTGATGAATATGAAAGTCAAAATCCTATATGCTTTGCAAATTGTCCTCTACTCAAGTCTTTAGCAGTAGAGGTTCATAGTTGTGGGGACATGACTACTCAATGTCAGTTTTGTGAGGCTTATTATTTTAAACAGGAGAGACCCAGAGATGGCCAATTTATTAGTTGCTGTCAAAAAGGCAAGTTCAAACTTCCAGAAAGGAAACAATTTCCTCTCTATTTACAAAACATTATGACTGAACCTACTTTTCCAAACTACAAAAATTTTAAAACAAACATAAGATCCTACAATAGTGCCATATCCTTTGCATCCATGGGGGCAACATTAGCTGCTAATGTACCAGGACATGGTCCTTACTGTTTTAAAGTCCAAGGACAAATTTATCATCGCACTTCCCATTTACATCCAGGAGAGCAAAGAAAATTCGCTCAACTATATGTCCTAGATACAATGGGCCTCATTCTATTATCGGCCGTAAATCGGCCGTAAGGCTGCGATTCCTTGCGGGGGTTCAGTTAACTCGCGATTCTATTATACGGCCCCGCAAGGATCTCCTTTTACGGCCGGCCGCATATCTTGGAACCGGCCGTAATCTCAGAAATATAAAAACTCAAAAATAAATTCAAGCCTTCACTGTACAGCTCTGTAAATGCTAGGGATCATATTGGGGGACATGAGGATTAAAAGTAACCCACTCTCAAGCTTGCACATCTGCCCAAACCCGAGTTCAAATTAACTGTTTATTTTCCGGCTGCGGCGTGGGCGTGTCTGAGGTGCTCCAAGCTCTCTGGACTTTTTACATGGATATTTTACGGATATTAAAAATAAATTATTTTACGGATTTGAGTACAGGATAATTATGTGCTATTTTTTCTAACACCTAAAATCCCTTTATAGTCTTCGCAAAGTGCAGGATGGCTTTATTTGAGCTATTTTATGTGCTTAATTGGTGCTAGCGAGACCTCTTTCCTGCAAGTAAGCTGCGGCTCGCTTTTAGCTTTGCAGAGAGGTTTCCCGGAGCAATTGAATTGCAAAACTCTTGCGGCCGTTTTAGATCAAAGGCTTTCCTCTGATGCGAGCGGCCGCAAGAGATAGCAAGGCACCGGCCGCAAGCCTGCCGGAGCCTCCGGCCGTAAGGGAATAGAATAGCCGAATAGCTTGCGGCCGGTCCTTGCGGCCCCGCAACGGCTGCGGCCGCTAATAGAATGAGGCCCAATGGAAGCTGTTGACCAACGTATGCAGATGGAAGAAAATAAAAAATGCTTACCCAGTGTTTTCATAGAGCTAAATAACATTATGGACAACAACCCCTACAGTAAAGCTTATAAAAAATTTGCAGAAGTAGAAAATGAACAACTACTTCATGCACAAACACATCAATTACCAATGCCGAAGGTTAATATGGTGCTTAAAAGAGACAGACATACTGATAAATGTCGTTATAACTTGCCAACATCAAATGAGATTGCAATGGTGTTTCAGAATGATGAAGGAGAACCACCATTTCAAAGAGACATTCGAATATATCCCAGAAATGAGGAGCAACCGTTTATTAATATGAGTATCTTAAGTCCAAATTTAGATCCAATGACATATCCCATCTTTTTCCCACACGGAGAAGCAGGTTGGCAACCAAAATTAACTCTTCCCAGTTACCCAAATGCTAAAGCCAGAATCCGAAATAATGTTTCTATGCTTGAATTTAAAGTAGCTCAAATTGCCATTCGCAATGTATTTAATCCAATTTTATGTGGTGGGAAACTAACACAACAATGGATTATTGATTCATATTTGCAAGTTGAGGCAAATAATTTAAACTTTATCAAATATCAACAAGATAAACTCTGTGTAGAACAATATTCTGGATTAATGGACTATGTTGCTGACATGGCTACAAGCAGAGACATGACAGCTGGCAAAGCCATCATTTTACCATCTTCCTTTCAAGGATCTCCTCGGAATATGAGAGAAAGATACAATGATGCTATGGCTATTGTCACTAAATTTGGCAAACCCGATTTATTTGTGACATTTACATGTAATCCACAATGGCCAGAAATTACACTAAATCTACTTCTTGGACAAACTGCTTCAGATCGACCAGATTTAGTAGCCAGAGTTTTTAAGATTAAATTAAATGAATTAATACGTGACTTCACTATAAATCAGTTTTTTGGCAAATGTCTTGCTTATGTATATACCATTGAATTTCAAAAAAGAGGCCTTCCACATGCACATCTTCTAATAATACTTCAAGAAAAAGATAAATTAGATACTTCGGACAAAGTGGATGCAGTCATTGTTGCTGAACTACCAGATCCAGAACTATATGGTAGACTATATGAGATTGTTACTCATCGCATGATTCATGGACCCTGCGGTGACCTTAATCCACAATCACCATATATGGAAAATAATAAATGTTCCAAAGAATTTCCAAAAGATTATAGAGACAAAACCTATGCCAATTGTGATGGATATCCACTTTATAAAAGAAGAGAAGGAGATAGTGCCATTATTCGTGGAAAAAAAGTGGACAATAGATATGTAGTACCCTACAATCCACATTTACTCATGAAGTACAACGCCCACATCAACGTAGAAGCCTGCACTTCCATCAAATCCATTAAATATGTCTACAAATATATTTACAAAGGTTACGATGCAGCTACTGTAGTAGTCAAAAGTGCAGACAACCCTGAAAGTAGTGAGTTAGTACATGATGAACTTGCATCTCATGTAGATGCTCGCTATGTCAGTGCGCCAGAAGCTATGTGGCGGCTTTTAAAATTTGAAATGCATGATAGATCACATGCAGTATATAGGTTAGCAGTACATTTGCCACAACGACATTTAGTCTATTTCCATGCTGGAAATGAAATGAATGCATTGGCCCAAAGTGAAGATCGTCACACTACACTAACTGCATGGTTTGCATTAAATTCCACTGATGCTGAAGCAACACAATACTTATATATTGAAATTCCATATCACTATGTGAATAGATTATGGAGACCAAGAAAAACCAGAGGCAATAAAATTATTCCAAGAATTTACACAGTCAGTCCAAGAGATGTTGAACGTTTTTGCTTACGGATATTACTTTTAAATGTTCCAGGAGCACAAAGTTTTGAACAATTAAGAACTGTTAATGACATTGTATATGAATCCTTCCATTTAGCTGCAAGACATAGAAACTTACTCGCTAATGATACAGAGTGGGAAAGATGTTTAGAAGAAGCAGCACAATGTCAAATGCCACGACAGATGAGAGAACAATTTGCTTTTATTTGTATCTTCTCAAATGCTCCAAATGCATTAGCTTTGTGGGAGACTTTTAAAAGTAATATGGCTGAAGACTTTATGCGACGATACAATGAACCCATTGCACACTTAAAAGCGTTAATGGAAATCCAAGAAGTCTTTTTAACTCATGGATTAAGTTGTGCAAGTTTTAATTTGCCTGATCCAGGTCTTATAGATGACATTAACTTTGAAGACTATGACATTCAACTACAAGCAGAAAGAACAGAAGAAAGACTTGCAACTTTAAATACACTACAATTGCAAGCATTTCATGCCATTAAAAATGCTATAGATGATGACATGGTGACAGAGCGTTATTTCTATCTTGATGGACCTGGCGGATCAGGAAAAACATATTTGTAAAATTTATTAATGAGTTCAGTACGAGCACAAGGAAAAATAGCAATGGCGTTTGCCACTACTGGAATTGCTGCACTTTTATTAGAAGGTGGAAGAACTGTTCATAGTGGATTTAAACTGCCAGTGCCTATTTTAGAAAATTCTGTGTCAGATATTCGCATGACATCCTTACAAGCAAAGAAATTAAAGAAATGTAAATTAATTATAATAGATGAGGCCACAATGATGTCATGCTATGCCCTCCAATGTATTGACCGTTTGCTTCGTGAAGTCATGGATAATATTTTTCCATTTGGTGGAAAGGTAATGTTGTTGGGTGGCGATTTTAGACAAACATTACCTGTCGTTGTACATGGAAATCGAACTGACATTATCGAAAAATGTATAAAGTCAAGTACAGTATGGAAACATTTTACCCGTCTTCAACTGCAACAAAATATGAGATCAGAAGGCCAAACTGATTTCAATGATTGGCTTATTAAAATTGGAGAAGGCAGAACAGAAAAAATACTACATTTACCTGACGACACTGTAGAGATCCCACCTCATATGATTTGTCAACAAGATATTATATCGGCTATATTTGAAGGGAGCATAAATAACGAAGAATATTCCGAGCTTGCCAACCAAGTTATACTGACGTGTAAAAATAAAGATGCATTAATACTCAATAATGAAATCTTAAAAAAAATTAATGCACCACAAAGAAATTATCACAGTGCTGATTCTGTACTTGCTGATGACAATGAAAGTCAGGCAAACTTTTCAACTGAATTCATAAACTCTTTAACTCCTTCTGGAATGCCACCACATATTTTGCAGCTAAAGAAAGGTGCAATTATCATGTTACTGCGAAATATGAACCCCAAAAAAGGCCTTTGCAATGGCACAAGATTAATTGTTCAACAATTAAAGGACCATTTTATAGATGCTGAAATTTTAACTGGGACCCATAAAGGAGAGAGAGTTTTCATACCAAGAATAGATTTAGCACCAAGTGAAAGTAGTCTCCCTTTTATACTTCAAAGAAGACAATTTCCCATTATTATGGCATTTGCCATGACCATTAATAAATCACAAGGTCAAACTTTCAAATCTGTGGGTATTTTCTTGGAAGAACCAGTTTTTGCACATGGTCAATTGTACGTTGCGTTGTCACGGTGCAAAAATCCACAGGCTATTAAAGTTTACATTGAAAACAATGAAAGTCAAGGTGATTTATTAGAAGATGGACGTATTTTTACTAAAAAAATTGTCTACTATGAAGTACTATAAATTTGCAGGATACAAATGAAAGATGCCAACATTTTTTAAAAGCATTGCAAAATACATAACAATTGGTTGTTTAATTCAGTCATAATTAATGGAAGTACTGTTTATGAATGATTCGCCTCACAAAATACTTGCCTTGCATTGTTAGTAAAAATTATGTTAAAATGTTAAGTCACTATGTTAATGTTTCTAATGTTACAAGTTTAAAAAATATATTTTCAAGTTATTTCATTCAACAGATTACAAAGTGGATGTTAAGAGGTCAAGCACCTTTTAAGTCACAATGTAAATATTGTCTGTTATCTTAAGATTACTACCTACATTAATGTTTATCGCCAGTTTATGTGCTCAGTAATGAATTACTTTAATTACGTACGTTTTAAGGAGAGTTTTACTGTATGCCTTCCTCTACATTCAATGTATATTCAAGTTAATTATTGTGATAGAAATTGCATTTTAATACTGATTAATTTAAAGGTCAATTGTTTTTACATTCAAATGTTAATACTTTTAATAAAAAATTAGGTTACAAAATGTATTCACTATGTTCCTGTTTATAATGTTCAAAATTATACCAATATTTTGTCAACTTCTAAACTTACATAAAAAATAAAGTTCAAGTTTAAAAAATATATATTTTGAAGGTTATTGTTTACATATATTTAAAACTTCATGTTAAAATTCGCGACGTTTCAAGAAGGCTTTTTACTTTTTGCTTTCCTATTCATTCAATGTATATTAAAGTGAACAATTCTTCAGATACAAATTACATTTTAAAAAACCATTACATCAACATTTTACAAAAATACACGTTCATATTAAAATACTTACAAGTGACAAAAATATATGTTAATAACTAAACAACTTGACAAACATATACATCACATTGCCGTCATTTTTTGACGGGCAAGTCGCTAGTTCAATATAAAAAAGAGGTTTATGTATACTGACATGTGACACGCACATATATTTGTATCAAGTATAGTGACATGTGACACGCACATTTATGTGTATTCCCTCTCCAACAAAATGATCTTAAAACAAAATAATTAAAGAACTACATTTAAATGACATTAGAAAATAAACATTATAATATTAAAATATGAGTCATGTATACTGATATGTGACACGCACATATATGTATCATCTATAGCTACATCTCACACACACACATTTATGTGTGTTGTAAAAAACAAAAAATAAGGTTCATTTAACAATTAAAATATGATTCATGTATAGTGATATGTCACACGCACAAAAAAAAAATTACATTGAACTCTGGAAATGTGCTTTATGTATGTGACATATGTGTGTAGCCCCCCAAAAAAATTATGTTAATTAAAAATAATTACAGAAGTATATTTAAATGACATTAATTTAGTGCAATTCAATATATCACCTAAAGCTCAATCTTTCTACTTCTTTTAATATTCAAAAAGACTCTGCATCAACAGCGTCACTCAACAATTTGCACCGTGCATTGTGACCCACAATCCCTTTGAAAGAACACCAACAAAGAAGAACAGGTAAGATATAAAAATACATTACATGCTTAAAAGGCCATGGTTTGCTAAATAAAAAATAAAATATATACAATTAACTATTTCACTTTCTTTTTCAAACAGACAGTACAAGAAGACCGGTGGATTAAGATTGGCAGGAGGGGACCCTCTGTCATTCGACACTTCAATCAAGGTAAAGTATTAAGTATAAAAAAGAAACGAACCATGAGCTCCATTCAATTGTGACTTGGCCAATTGAATAGGGCTCTATATAAGCACATAACATATTTTTTATACAGAAATTTTTAGTTAATGAACTTCGATACAAAATCAAGGTCTTCACTAACTAAAAACTTCGGTCAAAAAATATGTTATGTGCTTATATAGAGCCCTCTTCAATTGGCAAAATTGCAATTGAATGAGGACCTATATATCTTTAATGGCCGAGGGCCTCATTTAAATGTGATTTGCACATTTCAATAGGGCTCTATATAAGCACAGAGCATATTTTTTTATGAACTTTTTAGTTAGTGAAGACCTTGCTTTTAGATACAAGTTCACTAACTAAAAACTTCTGTAAAAAAAGATGCTCTGTGGTCATATTGAGCTCTATTCCATAGTCCAAAATGCAATTGAATGAGGCCCCGACAATATAACAAATGCAGCAACCAAAGGCCCTCATTCAATAGCTATTTTGGCCAATTGAATATGGCTATAAATAAGCACTTTTAGGCCCTCATTCAATTGCGATTTTGCAAATTGAATACGGCTCTAAAGAAGCACATAATATATATTTTTTAAAGAAGTTTTTAGTTAGTGAAAACCGTGCTTTTGGATAGATGCTTAGGCCCTCATTCAATTGCAAGTTGGCCAATTGAATAGGGGTCTAAATAAGCACATAACATATATTTTTTAAAGAAGTTTTTAGTTAGTAAGCATCTATCCAAAAGCAAAGTTTTCACTAACTAAAATCTTCTTTAAAAAAAATATGCTATGTGCTTATTTAGAGCCCTATTCAATTGGCCAAATCGCAATTGAATGAGGCCCTTAATAACTAAAAACTTCTTTAAAAAATATATGTGATGTGCTTATTTAGACCCCTATTCAATTTGCAACATTGCAATTTAATGAGGGCCTTACAGTCCTATTGAATTGGCCAAAATGCAATTGAATAAGGGCCAAAGTATGCAACATATGGTACACACAAAGTGGTACACACAAAACAGGATTATAAAAAACTCACACAAACACACAGGGCCTCATTCTATTATCGGCCGTAAATCGGCCGTAAGGCTGCGATTCCTTGCGGGGGTTCAGTTAACTCGCGATTCTATTATACGGCCCCGCAAGGATCTCCTCTTAAGCTGTGAAATATAAAAACGCAAAAATAAATTCAAGCCTGCACTGTACAGCTCTGTAAATGCTAGGGATCATATTGGGGGACATGAGGATTAAAAGAAACCCACTCTCAAGCTTGCACATCTGCCCAAACCCGAGTTCAAATTAACTGTTTATTTTCCGGCTGCGGCGTGGGCGTGTCTGAGGTGCTCCAAGCTCTCTGGACTTTTTACATGGATATTTTACGCATATTAAAAATAAAATATTTTACGGATTTGAGTACAGGATAATTATGTGCTATTTTTTCTAACACCTAAAATCCCTTTATAGTCTTCTCAAAGTGCAGGATGGCTTTATTTGAGCTATTTTATGTGCTTAATTGGTGCTAGCGAGACCTCTTTCCTGCAAGTAAGCTGCGGCTCGCTTTTAGCCTTGCAGAGAGGTTTCCCGGAGCAATTGAATTGCAAATCTCTTGCGGCCGTTTTAGATCAAAGGCTTTCCTCCGGCGCGAACGGCCGCAAGAGATAGCAAGGCACCGGCCGCAAGCCTGCCGGAGCCTCCGGCCGTAAGGGAATAGAATAGCAGAATAGCTTGCGGCCGGTCCTTGCGGCCCCGCAACGGCTGCGGCCGCTAATAGAATGAGGCCCACAGTAAACTAAATAACAATAACAAAAGTGGTGCGCACCTACAGGATTGTACAAAAACTCACACAAACACATAGGAAACTACATTAACATTCTTCTCTAATATTTAACAACCTATAACCAGTACAATGAAGACTAAATAACTTTAGTACAAGTGGTGCGCACAAAACAGGATGGTAACAAACTCACACAAACACATAGCAAAGTACATTAATATTCTTATTTCATGTTTAAAAAAATATTACCATCCCAATAAAGGCTAAATAAGTATACCACAAGTGGTGCGCACAAACAGGATTGTACAAAAACTCACACAAACACATAGCAAAATAAATTCATATTCTTAGTTAATGTTTAACAACCTATAAGCCTTACAAACAAGGCTAAATAAGTAGACCAGAAGTGGTACGCACAAAACAGGATTGTACTTAAACTCACACAAACACATAGGAAACTAAATTAAGATTCTTCTTTAATGTTTAACAACCTAGAACCATTACAATGAAGTATACCACAAGTGGTGTGCACAAAACAGATTGTACAAAAAAACACATAGCAAACTAAATTAATATTCTTCTTTAATACTTTATATCACAACCTACAAGCCTTACTAAGAAGCTTAAGTAAGGATAACAAAAGTCGTGCAAACAAATCAGGATTGTAGTTAAAGTTAGACAAACACATAGAAAAAAATAACCAGAACAGATACAATACACCAAAATAAAGACATTTTTTTTTAATTTAAAAGACATTTCACTCAAACAACATTTTCAATTTTATGTTACAGCAGATATTCTCATTTAATGTTTAACAACATATAAGCATTATAAAAAAAACATAAATAAGCATACCAACAGTGGTGCGCACCAAACAGGATTGTACGAAAACTCACATACACATAGCAAACTAAATTAATATTCTTTTGCAATGTTTAACAACCTATAAGACGTACAAAAAAGCCTACATAAGCATACCAACAGTGGTGCGCACCAAACAGGATTGTACGAAAACTCACACAAACACATACCAAACTACATTTATATTCTTATTTAATGTTTAACAATCTATAAGCCTTAGAAAAAAGCCTAAATAAGCATACCAAAAGTGGTGGGCACCAAACAGGATTGTAGAAAAACACAGAAATAATGTCATTTTTTAGTTAATACAAATACATTCAAATAAAATTACATTTTCATTTTTATTTTATAACAGATACTGCGTCAAGAACATCGGACCAGGAGTTTCAACTGAGGACCAGACAATTGGACGAGGACTTTCAACACAGGACCATACCAGTGGACGAGGACTTTCAACACAGGACCAGACCATCGGACGAGGACTTTCAACAAAGGACAACAACATCGGACGAGGGCTATCGCCAGAGGACCACAACATCGGACGAGGGCTATCGCCAGAGGACCACAACATCGGACAAGGGCTATCGCCAGAGTACCACAACATCGGACGAGAGCTATCGCCAGAGGAACACACCATCGGACGAGGGCTATCGCCAGAGGACCACACCATCGGACCACGACTTTCAACAGAGGACCAGACCATAGGACCAGGATTTTACACAGAGGACCACACCATCGGACGAGGACTTACAACAGAGGACCAGACCATTGGACAAAGATTTTCACCTGAGGACCAACAAACATTCGAATTTAAATCACACTTAAACCAAGGTACAGTATAATAAGTACAAAAGGAGAAAACTAAAGAAACATGTTTCATCTGCATCCGTGTCAACTGAAAAAAACAAATAAATTAATGACTATGGGCCTCATTCTATTAGCGGCCGCAGCCGTTGCGGGGCCGCAAAGACCGGCCGCAAGCTATTCGGCTATTTTATTCCCCTCCGGCCGGGGATTCCGGCAGGCTTGCGGCCGGTGCCTTGCTATCTCTTGCGGCCGCTTGCGCCGGAGGAAATCCTTTGATCATAAACGGCCGCAAGGAAATCGGCCGTAAGAAATTCCTATTTGCAATTCAATTGCTCCGGGAACCCTCTCTGCAAGGCTAAAAGCGAGCCGCAGCTTACTTGCAGGAAAGAGGTCCCGCTAGCACCAATTAAGCACATAAAATAGCCCAAATAAAGCCATCCTGCACTTTGCAGAGTCTATAAAGTGATATTCATAATTACCCTATACTCAAATCCGTAAAATATATAATTTTTTATATCCGTAAAATATCCATGTAAAAAATCCAGAGGGCTTGGAGCATCTCAGACCCGCCCACGCCGCAGCCGGAAAATAAACAGTTAATTTGAACTCGGGTTTGGGCTGATGTGCAAGCTTGAGAGTGGGTTACTTTTAATCCTCATGTCCCCCAATATGATCCCTAGCATTTACAGAGCTGTACAGTGCAGGCTTGAATTTATTTTTGCGTTTTTAGATTTCTGAGCTTACGGCCGGTTCCAAGATATGCAGCCGGCCGTAAGAGGAGATCCTTGCGGGGCCGTATAATAGAATCGCGAGTTAACAGAACCCCCGCAAGGAATCGCAGCCTTACGGACGATTTACGGCCGGTAATAGAATGAGGCCCTATGTCCCTTATTCTATTTAAATTGGCACTATGCATTACATTGCTCAATAAGCACATCAATGTTTTTTTTTGCAAAGAAGTTTTTCAGTGGTAAACATCTATCCACAAACAAGGTTTTCAATAACTAAAAAATTATTTAAAAAAAAGATGTTAACTGCTTATTTACAGCAGTACTCAATTGGCCAAATTGTTATTCAATGAGGCCAGGAATTATAACTTTTAACAAAATATAACTGATACATTAATGATTTACCTTTTATTTCTCAATTGTGCACAATAATCTTTAACAGTAATTACAAAATTCAATATACCCAATTACATTTCTTTTTTGCCCTTTACAGATTAATATGTCTGATAACGAGAGCAAACAAGAGAAGAAAAGACGTCAAACTAGAGAAAGACAAGAGAGATGGGCCGCCCAGCAGACACCAGAGGAGAAAGAAATTAGACGAGAAAAAGAACGCAAAAGACTTGCAAGCAAAAGACTATCAGCTGCAAAAATGAAAGATACGCCAAAAAAAACTACAAAGCAAATAAAGCATTTACAACCTATTCCTCAAACATCAGATGACATTTTACAAGATACAATTAAAGACACACCAAAAAAAGCAACTACAAAAAAAAAAAACATTTACAACCTGTTACTGAAACCTTACAGGACATTTCAACAAAACAAGGACAACATATACCAAGAAAAGCCACGAAAAAAACTAAGCATTTAGAACCTGTTGTTCAAACATTCCATGACTTTTCACCTGATGAATATGCAAGTCAAACTCCTATATGCTTTGCAAATTGTCCTTTACTGAAGTCTTTAGCAGTAGAGGTTCATAGTTGTGGGGACATGACTACTCAATGTCAGTTTTGTGAGGCTTATTATTTTAAACAGGAGAGACCCAGAGATGGAAAATTTATTAGTTGTTGTCAAAAAGGCAAGTTCAAACTTCCAGAAAGGAAAGAATTTCCAATTTATTTACAAAATATTATGACTGAACCTACTTTTCCAAACTACAAAAATTTTAAGACAAACATAAGTTCCTACAATAGTGCCATATCCTTTGCATCTATGGGGGCAACATTAGCTGCTAATGTACCAGGACATGGTCCTTACTGTTTCAAAGTCCAAGGCCAAATTTATCATCGTACTTCACATTTACATCCAGAGGAAGGAGAGCAAAGAAAATTCGCTCAACTATATGTCCTAGATACAATGGAAGCTGTTGACCAACGTATGCAGATGGAAGAAAATAAAAAATGCTTACCCAGTGTTTTCATAGAGCTAAATACCATTATGGACAACAATCCCTACAGTAAAGCTTACAAAAAATTGTCAGAAGTAGAAAATGACCAACTACTTCATGCACAAAGACATCAATTACCCATGCCAAATGTTAATATGGTGCTTAAAAGAGACAGACATACTGATAAACGTCGTTATAACTTGCCAACATCAAATGAGGTTGCAATGGTCTTTCAGAATGATGAAGGAGAACCACCATTTCAAAGAGACATTAGCATATATCCCAGAAATGAGGAGCAACCATTTATTAATATTAATATCTTAAGTCCAAATTTAGATCCAATGACATATCCCATCTTTTTCCCACATGGAGAAGCAGGTTGGCAACCAAAATTAACCCTTCCCAGTTACTCAAATGCTAAAGCCAGAATCCGAAATAATGTTTCTATGCTTGAATTTAAAGTAGCTCAAATTGCCATTAGACATGAATTTAATCCGATTTTATGTGGTGGAAAACTAACACAACAATGGATTATTGACTCATATTTGCAAGTTGAGGCAAATAATTTAAACTTTATAAAATATCAACAAGATAAACTACGTGTAGAACAATATTGTGGACTCATGTACTATGTTGCTGACGTGGCTACAAGCAGAGACATGACAGTTGGCAAAGCCATCATTTTACCATCTTCCTTTCAAGGATCTCCTTGAAATATGAGAGAAAGATACTATGATGCTATGGCTATTGTCACCAAATTTGGCAAACCCGATTTATTTGTGACATTTACATGTAATCCACAATGGCCAGAAATTACACAAAATCTACTTCTTGGACAAACTGCTTCTGATCGACCAGATTTAGTAGCCAGAGTTTTTAAGATCAAATTAAATGAATTAATACGTGACTTCACTATAAATCAGTTATTTGGCAAATGTCTTGCTTATGTATATACCATTGAATTTCAAAAAAGAGGCCTTCCACATGCACATTTTCTGATAATACTTCAAGAGAAAGATAAATTAGATACTTCGGACAAAGTGGATGCAGTCATAGTTGCTGAACTACCAGATTCAGAACGATATGGTAGACTATATGAGATTGTTACTCATCGCATGATTCATGGACCCTGTGGAGACCTTAATCCACAATCACCATGGGCCTCATTCTATTACCGGCCGTAAATCGGCCGTAAGGCTGCGATTCTTTGCGGGGGTTCTGCTAACTCGCGATTCTATTATACGGCACCGCAAGGATCTCCTCTTACGGCCGGCCGCATATCTTGGAACCGGCCGTAAGCTCCAAAATTTTTAAAGTCAAAAATAAATTCAAGCCTGCACTATACAGCTCTGTAAATGCTAGGGATCATATTGGGGGACATGAGGATTAAAAGTAACCCACTCTCAAGCTTGCACATCAGCCCAAACCCGAGTTCAAATTAACTGTTTATTTTCCGGCTGCGGCGTGGGCGGGTCTGAAGTGCTCCAAGCACTTTGGACTTTTTACATGGATATTTTACGGATATTAAAAATAAAATATTTTACGGATTTGAGTATAGGATAATTATGTGCTATTTTTTCTAACACCTAAAATCCCTTTATAGTCTTCTCAAAGTGCAGGATGGCTTTATTTGAGCTATTTTATGTGCTTAATTGGTGCTAGAGGGACCTCTTTCCTGCAAGTAAGCTGCGGCTCGCTTTTAGCCTTGCAGAGAGGGTTCCCGGAGCAATTGAATTGCAAATAGGAATTTCTTACGGCCGATTTCCTTGCGGCCGTTTATGATCAAAGGATTTCCTCCGGCGCAAGCGGCCGCAAGAGATAGCAAGGCACCGGCCGCAAGCCTGCCAGAATCCCCGGCCGGGGGGGAATAGAATAGCCGAATAGCTTGCGGCCGGTCTTTGCGGCCCCGCAACGGCTGCGGCCGCTAATAGAATGAGGCCCATAGTCATTAATTTATTTGTTTTTTTCAGTTGACACGGATGCAGATGAAACATGTTTCTTTAGTTTTCTCCTTTTGTACTTATTATACTGTACCTTGGTTTAAGTGTGATTTAAATTCGAATGTTTGTTGGTCCTCAGGTGAAAATCTTTGTCCAATGGTCTGGTCCTCTGTTGTAAGTCCTCGTCCGATGGTGTGGTCCTCTGTGTAAAATCCTGGTCCTATGGTCTGGTCCTCTGTTGAAAGTCGTGGTCCGATGGTGTGGTCCTTTGGCGATAGCCCTCGTCCGATGGTGTGTTCCTCTGGCGATAGCTCTCGTCCGATGTTGTGGTACTCTGGCGATAGCCCTTGTCCGATGTTGTGGTCCTCTGGCGATAGCCCTCGTCCGATGTTGTGGTCCTCTGGCGATAGCCCTCGTCCGATGTTGTTGTCCAAATATATTTGCAAAGGCTATGATGCAGCTACTGTAGTCGTGAAAAGTGCAGACAACCCTGAATGTAGTGAGTTAGTACATGATGAACTTGCATCTCATGTAGATGCTCGCTATGTCAGTGCACCAGAAGCTATGTGGCGGCTTTTAAAATTTAAAATGCATGATAGATCACATGCAGTATATAGATTAGCAGTACATTTGCCACAACGACATTTAGTCTATTTCCATGCTGGAAATGAATGCATTGGCCCAAAGTGAAGATCGTCACACTACACTAACTGCATGGTTCGCATTAAATTCCAATGATGCTCAAGCAACACAATACTTATATATTGAAATTCCATATCACTATGTTTTTGTGAATGGATTATGGAGACCAAGAAATACCAGAGGCAATAAAATAATTCCACGAATTTACACAGTCAGTTCAAGAGATGTTGAACGTTTTTGCTTACGGATATTACTTTTGAATGTTCCAGGAGCACAAAGTTTTGAACAATTAAGAACTGGTAATGACATTGTATATGAATCCTTCCATTTAGCTGCAAGACATAGAAACTTACTCGCTGATGATACAGAGTGGGAAAGATGTTTAGAAGAAGCAGCACAATGTCAAATGCCACGACAGATGAGAGAACAATTTGCTTTTATTTGTATCTTCTCAAATGCTCCAAATGCATTAGCTTTGTGGGAGACTTGTAAAAGTAATATGGCTGAAGACTTTATGCGACGATACAATGAACCCATTGCAAACTTAAAAGCGTTAATGGAAATCCAAGAAGTATTTTTAACTCATGGATTAAGTTGTGCAAGTTTTAATTTGCCTGATCCAGGTCTTATAGATGACATAAACTTTGAAGACTATGACATTCAACTACAAGCAGAAAGAACACAAGAAAGACTTGCAACTTATACTCTAAATACTCTACAATTGCAAGCATTTCATGCCATTAAAAATGCAATAGATGATGACATGGTGACAGAGCGTTATTTCTATCTTGATGGACCTGGCGGATCAGGTAAAACCTATTTGTACAATTTATTAATGAGTTCAGTACGAGCACAAGGACAAATAGCAATGGCGTTTGCCACTACTGGAATTGCTGCACTTGTATTAGAAGGTGGAAGAACTGTTCATAGTGGATTTAAACTGCCAGTGCCTATTTTAGAAAATTCTGTGTCAGATATTCGCATGACATCCTTACAAGCAAAGAAATTGAAGAAATGTAAATTAATTATAATAGATGAGGCCACAATGATGTCATGCTATGCCCTCCAATGTCTTGACCGTTTGCTTCGTGAAGTCATGGATAATATTTTTCCATTTGGTGGAAAGGTAATGTTGTTGGGTGGCGATTTTAGACAAACATTACCTGTTGTTGTACATGGAAATAGAACTGACATTATCGAAACCTGTATCAAGTCAAGCACAGTATGGAAACATTTTACCCATCTTCAACTGCAACAAAATATGAGATCAGAAGGCCAAACTGATTTCAATGATTGGCTTATTAAAATTGGAGAAGGCAGAACAGAAAAAATACTACATTTTGCTGACGACACTGTAGAGATCCCACCTCATATGATTTGTCAACAAGATATTATATCGGCTATATTTGAAGGGAGCATAAATAACGAAGAATATTCCGAGCTTGCCAACCAAGTCATACTGACGTGTAAAAATAAAGATGCATTAATCCTCAATAATGAAATCTTTAAAAAAATTAATGCACCACAAAGAAATTATCACAGTGCTGATTCTGTACTTGCTGATGACAATGAAAGTCAGGCTAACTTTTCCACTGAATTCATAAACTCTATAACTCCTTCAGGAATGCCACCACATATTTTGCAGCTAAAGAAAGGTGCAATTATCATGTTACTGCGAAATATGAACCCCAAAAAAGGTCTATGCAATGGCACAAGATTAATTGTTCAACAATTAAAGGACTATTTTATAGATGCTGAAATTTTAACTGGTACCCATAAAGGAGAGAGAGTTTTCATACCAAGAATAGATTTAGCACCAAGTGAAAGTAGTCTCCCTTTTATACTTCAAAGAAGACAATTTCCCATTATTATGGCATTTGCCATGACCATTAATAAATCACAAGGTCAAACTTTCAAATCTGTGGGTATTTTCTTGGAAGAACCAGTATTTGCACATGGTCAATTGTACGTTGCGTTGTCACGGTGCAAAAATCCACAGGCTATTAAAGTTTACATTGAAAACAATGAAAGTCAAGGTGATTTATTAGAAGATGGACGTATTTTTACTAAAAACATTGTCTACTATGAAGTACTATAACTTTTCAGTAAAGAAAGAAAACACAAGGAAAACAAATTGAATAACATTCAAAAATAATAAACAAGAAACAATTTCAGTCATAATTTATGTAAAGCCTCTTTATGGATGATTCACCTAAAAAAACACTTGCCTTGCAACTACATATGTGATAATTATGTTAAAATGTTAATTAACTATGTTACTGTTTCTAATGTTACAAGTTGGGAATACAATATTGTAACGGTCTTTACTTCAACATATTACAAAGTTCATGTTAACAGCTCAACCACGTTTTAAGACACAATGTTAATATTGTCTGTTATGTTAAGATTACTCCCTGTATTAATGTTTATCGACAGTTCATGTGGTCAGGAAGGAATTTATTTCATTGGGTACATTTTAAAGAGAGTTTTCACTGTTTGCCTTACTCTGCATTCAATGTATATTAAAGTTAACAATTATTTGGATACAAATTGCATGTTAAAAAACCATTGCCTCAAGTTTAAAATATTGATTACTTTAAAGTTAAAATGTTTTTTCATTCAAATGTTAATACTTTTAATACAAAATTATGTTAAAAAATGTATTCACTATGTTACTGTTTATAATGTTCAAAGTTATACAAATGTTTTGTCAAGTTCCAAAGTTACACAAATAATAAAGTTAAAGTTTAAAAAAATATACTTTCAAGTTTCTTACTTACATATATTACAAAGTTCAGGTTAAAATTATGTACGTTTCAACAAGGGTTTTTACTGTTTGCTTTCCTCCGAATTTTCATGTATATTGAAGTTAACAATTCTTTACATACAAATTGCATGTTAAAAAAACATTGCCTAAAGTTTGCAATAATGATTAATTTCAAGTTCCACTATTATTACATTCAAATGTTAATACAAAATGCTTTACAAATTATTGTTCACCAAGAGAACATTTTACAAAACTAAACATCTTTTAATATCACAATACAACTGTCACATATATATATATTAATAACTAAACAACTTTCCTAACATACACATCTCATTGCCGTAATTTTTTGAAGGGCAAGTCACTAGTAATAATAATAATAATAATAATGCACAAGAGCATGCCCAGCCGGTACATCTACACAATATATAGTAATAATTAGAAGAATAATAATAAAGCAGAAGACCTCTCCTGTGTCTCCCCCCCCTACTCCCTCCCATGTGTCTCTCTCCCCCCCTCTCCCCTGTGTCTCCCCCCCACTCCCTCCCATGTGTCTCTCTCCCCCCTCTCCCCTGTGTCTCTCCCACCCTTGCCTGTGTCTCTACCCCCTCTCCCTTCCCCAGTGTTTCTTTCCCCCCTCTCCTGTGTCTTTTCCCCCTTCCCTCTTCCCTGTGTCACTCCCCCCTCCGCTGTGTCTCTACCCCCCTCTCCCTTCCCGTGTTTCTTTCCCCCCTCCCCTGTGTCTTTCCCCCCTTCCCTCTCCCCTGTGTCTCTCCCCCCTCATCTGTGTCTCTTCCCCCTTCTCCCCTGTGTCTCTACCCCCTCTCCCCTGTGTCTCTACCCCCTCTCCCTTCCCCTGTGTTTCTTCCCCCCTCCTCTGTGTCTTTACCCCCTTTCCTCTCCCCGGTGTCTCCTCACCACTCCCTCCCATTAGTCTCTTCCCCCCTCTCCCCTGTGTCTCTACCCCCCACTCTCTCCTGTGTCTCTCCCCCCTCCCATGTGTCTCTTCCCCTCACCTCTCCCTTCCCCTGTTTCTCTTCCCCCCCTCTGCCCTGTGTCTTCCTCCCCCTCTCCACTGTGTCTTCCTCCCCCTCTCCCCTCTCCTGTGTCTTCCTCTCCCTCTCCCCTGTGTTTCCTCCCCCTCTTCTCTCCCCTGTTAGCTTCTATACGCATACATACATACGATAAGAAATCTGGGGGGGGGGGGGTTACCCCTTACCCCCCCCCCCCCCCGCAGTTCCAACACCCATGTGTACTGTATAATATTGTATTGCATTATGTTATATTATATCACTAGCGACTTGCCTGGCACAAATGACGGGGCAATAATAATAAATAAAAAAGTTTGAAGCCATGGCAATGCTGTTTGCCACACAATGTGATGCTTTTTGTACTCTGAGGACCTTCGGCGCTCATTGTGAGCCTCTTCCCTCGTGTCCTTCATGTTTAGTGCTTTGCAACGATCAATCTTCGGCGCTCATCGCAAAGACAGATATATAAGTACAGTGTTAAATATATAATTTTTTTTGTGCAGTGTAAATTAAAAAATGTATTCAGGTCTCAGAGCATAATAACGTGATTTAGATTTGTAACTGCTTTGAGAGTGCTATCGTTGGCAGCCAATGAGCAGTAATCCAGATATATAACTGCAGAGTAAAAAGTAAAACATTTTAGTGTAGTGTAAAGTCTACATTTTTATTTTCCATTACTAATTAACACTTGTTAAATGAATGCACGATAATAACTATTGTGAATGAACAAATGTATTAGGAAGTGCAAAGCGTTAATGTATGTAAAGTAACCGCAGTGATATGCTATTAAGCGTATTTTTTTTACATATATTTTTTTTAATAATAATGAATTAATTAATTACTAAAATACTTTACCTATTTGTAATTAATATATCCAGTAATCAATAACCTGAAGAGCTAACTAAAAAATATTTTCTTAAAAAGCCGTACGAGGTAAAGATACACTATTAACAAGGACGCTAAATCAACCACACCCGCTTACCACATACACATTCCCCGCCATTTTACAACACTGACTTACACAATGCAGAAGTACCCAGCTACCCTAACGGCTTCCACTCGCGCACGCAGCCTATTTACACTACACACTGCACACATTGCTGACACTTACACAGCAGCTCCACAGCACTGAAAACCTGCATTGTATGCTGCAGGAACATGAAAACAGATTGTCAGCTCTTCAGCACAATGCTTCCTGCATATATTACATACAAATAGGTAAAGTATATTAATTTAGTAATTATTTCATTAGCATACAAAAATACATATTCACAAAAAAAACATTATCACATTAAACATAAAAGCCATTCACTGCGCGCCTCACAACGAGCGCCAACGCTGCTCATAGCACACAAAGCCTTGCAATAAGCGCAAAAAACACATCACCGCCGACCAAAGAATAACAGCAAAAGCGCCTATCAGAAAAAAAATACAACCAACAGCCTCGCAATGAGCGCCGAAGGATATCCGACCGCCAACAAAATGAATGTCTCGTTCAAACCATTACCTGCCTTACAATCTTATTGTCGACATTTTTTGACAGGCAAGTCGCTAGTAAATATATAAAGATCAAGATAATAAAAGTATCAGGAAATGTAACACAAAGATGCACGCGCGTCTGAATAATACAACAAATACGGATTTTTGTCATAAATGATATGATCGCAGTATTGGGTCATAAACCCAAATAAATATTAAATATTTAATAATCATATTTTGATGTTACCAACAGATAAGGAAACGAAACTGAGGTTATTATATCTAATAGTAGCAAGCCTGGGAGTACTGGGAGTAATAATACTGCAGCAGGAGGTCAGGACTAATGTCACCTTTAGACCGCCAGACAGATAAAGGTCAGTACTAATGTCCTTCTATAGACCCCCAGTCAGATAAAGGACAGTACTAATGTCCCTCTATAGACCCCCTGTCAGATAAAGGTCATTACTAATGTCCCTCTATAGACACCCAGTCAGATAAAGGTCAGTACTAATGTCCCTCTTTAGACACCCAGTCAGATAAAGGTCATTACTAATGTCCCTCTATAGACACCCAGTCAGATAAAGGTCATTACTAATGTCCCTCTATAGACACCCAGTCAGATAAAGGCCAGTACTAATGTCCCTCTATAGACACCCAGTCAGATAAAGGTCATTACTAATGTCCCTCTATAGACACCCAGTCAGATAAAGGTCAGTACTAATGTCCCTCTATAGACCCCCAGTCATATAAAGATCAGTACTAATGTCACTCTATAGACCCCCAGTCAGATAAAGTTTTGAAATGTTTCTTGGATAGCATTGGGGCTAAAGGAGGTTTGGCCATCAGGTAGTCTAAAGATACCGTATATTATGTCCTCTCTTGGGGGGTAAAGACACTAATAATTTCTCCAATAATAATAATAACCTCCTGGTTAACCCATTGGGTTATCTGTTAAAAAGAGTGGTGCAGAGACTGTGGTGGCTGTTAGCCTCCTTGTCCCCGTGTGGCCGTTTAGAATCCCTGCTGCTGCATGTTTCAGCTTTATTAAGGTGTAATTGTACAGCATTTGACTCAAGTAGCTGCCTGTGCTTGGTCAGTTTGGCTTAATTGCTGGGCCCTTTTCCTGCCAAGATGGCGACCGTCAGTCCATGGGCCTCTATGTCCCCTTCACTACCTTTGTCCCCGCTTGTGTGCTTATTTGGGATGGCCCCCCTTTATATCTCCGACCTGTGGCCTTCTCAGGTCCCCCCCTCAATCTCTGAGTGTGGGTATGCGGGCTGGGGCGTTGAATCAGGCCTACCTTCTTCTCTGCTCGCTGCAAGATCAACAATACCTAATTTTTCAGGCATATGTACATGCCTAATTTTTCTGGCCTCTGGTGCTGCACTGTGGCTTCAACAACCAAACCCCCAAAAAAGGCACATAACAGGGATTAAACTGATAGGAGTAGTACAACTTAACACACCACTCATATCTGGTGTAACAGTAGTGTACATTTAAAACAAAAAACAATGTTTCTACTATAATAGATTGCATAGCAGTTAGTTGTCTGCAAGCGTGTGTGTCAGACCTACAGCGTCTACTCTGCCAACTTCTGCAAGTGCACAGTGCCACTCATATCTGTTGTCACAGTAGCTTGGACGCATAGTACCAATCTGTCAAAACCGGTAATGATGAATGAGGTCTAGAGTAGCCTGGTTCCCTTATCCTCTACAGGTTGAGACCTAATGTTTGGGTGTCTCCAGACCAACACATTAGTACAAGCAGCACACAAACTCAAAGCCGCCATCCTCCTCCTGGTCCAGCATCATCAGCCACATCAACCACTGCTGTCCTCCTTGTCCCCTCTCAACCATCCGCCACTGCGTCTCTCGCCTTGAGCAGTTCCTGCTCATTTGCCCATAGTCAGGTGCCTGTAAAGGACATGTTTGAGCGTAAGAAGCTACTGTCTCAAAGTTCCCCCAAATTTTAAGTGATACGACCAACAAAGCATCTTTTTCCATCTCCCGGTTCTAAAAATCCAGGCCTTATACACGCCCCCTAATATGTGCTGTAACAGGTATTAAATTGATAAGAGTAGTACTACTTAATACACCTTATAATAATGCAGAGAGAGGCAATGCAGTGAGAGGAGTCTGAAGTAGAGGAGTCAGAGGAGGAAGGTGGCTTTGAGGAGGTGGAAGACCAAACACAGCAGGCGTCCCAGGGGGCTTGTTGTCACCTTTCGGGGACCCTTGGTGTTGTACGTGGCTGGGTGGAGGAAGAGACCTTCAATGACATCAGTGAGGACATGGAACAGGACATGGCTAGCTTGGGCAAATGGTGAGTTTGCGGTTTTGCAAATGGACTGTTTGTGGTTGTTTGCGGTGCGTTAAACGGGGAGTTTGGTCTGTCACTGTGAAGCGGGTGTAACCCTTACACTACCTGATCGATACAACATCATACCTGATGTTTTAAAGCCCGTTATTCCAAACAATTTAGGAATGTTAGGTAATTTATGCCCTTTATGGCTTAAAACCAGACTCTGTATCAACTATGTAATTTTCCGTGGGAGTTTTGCCATGGATCCCCCTCCGGCATGCCACAGTCCAGTTGTTAGACCCCTTGAAACAACTTTCCCATCACTATTGTGGCCAGAAAGAGTCCCTGTGGGTTTTAAAATTCGCCTGCCCATTGAAGTCTATGGCGGTTCGCCGATGTTCGCCGGTTCGCGAACATTTGCGGCGGTTCGCGTTCGCGGTTCGCGAACCGAAAATTTTATGTTCGCGACATCACTAATCAAGTAACAGCACCAGTTAACTATCCAGTCACTCCATTCATTACCTGAGTAGAAATGTAGAATTTTCTGGAAAGTAGGCAGTATTTATAAACTTTCAAGTGCCTCAGACAGTTAGAACGCAATACGCATGCGATATTTGCATTCCAGCTTACAATTTGCGTTCCATCCGCCATTTTATGCGTAGTAGTTTTCAAAATGGTGGTTAATATCAGTGTGGTACGTGCCGCAGAGTATGTGTTTCAGATTTGCGAGTCACTGTAGTATAGTTACGTCTGAAGCCTCGTTTTCGTTTTGTTCGTCGCCCATTTTTTTTTCTCGCTTAGGTGATTTTCGGCAGTTTAAACTCGTTTTTTTGGACTTAAATGGATGTGTAAATTAACTTTTCGAGGTGCCGGATGCCCCCCCCCCTTGCTGTAAGTAAGCTTTTTATGTGTTCGTTGTGTTTATTTCTTGTGTTTCTGATGTTTTCATGCACGCCGTTTTCGGCCGGTTTTACGTGTTGGGAATCGATCGTTTTGCGAGGCCGCCGTATGTTTTTTGCGAGGGACGCAGTTGGATTTTATGTGTACGACGCAGCTGATTTTTTTATAAGACGTGCGTATGTGTGTTAACCGCGTGTGAGGCGCCTTTGAGTTTTTTTTTTTTTCAAAGTCGTGCTTGTGTGTGTGTTAACAACACAGCCGACGTTGGACCTTCCACCACCGCAAATGAGGCCCCTCGCTCCACCACCGCTTTGCGAGGATCCGCATTTGCGGGGACGTTGGGATGCTCCACCACCGCAAATGCGGCCACTCGCTTCGCGAGGACCCGCATTTGCGGGGAACTGCGTCCCTCGCTTTGCAAGGGACGCAGTTCTTGCGGGCTCGCTGCGCGACCCCGCAAGCTTGAGCAATTGCTCGTATGCTCACAACTATATATGTGATTGATGAGAGGTTATTACTTGAGTTATAAAAAAAGTCATCTATGCTTTTGTAAGATTATGTGTTTTCCTTTACCAGAAGACTGTTGACTACAGGGGAAGCCTCTGATGGATGCTAGTGGCCCAGGTCAGCTTGCTGTCAATTTTACATAGTTACATAGTAATTGAGTTTGAACAAATACTATTAGTCCATCAAGTTAAACCTTATTAGATTTCCTCTAATCTGCAATATGCAGATTAATTGTTACAAAAATTTAAACAGAAAAATAATCCCAGTGAAACTTTGCCAATTGTCTCAAAAAGGGAATCAATACTCCATCACTAATCATCCAGAATAACCTTGACCTGAATGACCATAAATGACCTATTTATTTAAAGTTATCTATCGAATCTGCTGTCACCACCTCCTTTGGTAGAGATATCCAAAGATTAACCACTCTTACTTTGAAGAACCCTTTTCTTTTTACTTCTAACACCAAAGGATGTCCTCTTGTCAGTTGAAAACCTCTTGGCACAAAAAGCTCACTTGACAAAGCCTTGTATTGACCCTGGATATATTGATATAATGTAATCATATCTCCTCTTAGATGCCTTTTTTCTAGAGAAAATAAGTTTAATTTAATTAGTCTTTCTTCATAACTTAGCCCCTCCATTCCCAATATTAGTTTTGTATCCCTTTTCTGTACCTTTTCCAGCTCTAAAATGTCCATTTTATGAAGTGGTGCCCAAAATTGTACTCCATATTCCAAATTAGGCCATACTAGGGATTTGTTATAGTGGCAGAATTATATTTGCTTACTTGCTGCTATACCCTTCTTAATACATGATAATATTTTATTTGCCTTTGCAGCTGCTCCTTGGCTTTGAGCACTGTTACCTAGGTGGTTGTCCACAAGTACTCTCAAATCCCTTTCCATAGCTGATACCTCTATATTTGCTCCATTAAGATTATAAATTGCATGGCTATTTTTCCTTCCTAGATGCCCATCTCTCTAATTTCTGTAAATCCCTTTGGAGGGAAAGTACATCATTGTCTGATTTAATTACCTTGCACAACTTTGTGTCATCAGCAAAAATTGAGACAATACTTTCCAGTCCCACTTCTAAGTCATTAATAAATATGTTAAAAAGGAGAGGAACTAATACTGAACCCTGAGGAACCCCACTTACCACATTATTCAAATTGCAGTATGTTCCATTTACAACAACCCTTTGCTTCCTGTCTTTTAGCCAGCTCTCAATCCATGAGCAAATACAG
Organism: Discoglossus pictus; assembly: GCA_027410445.1. Classification (NCBI taxonomy): domain Eukaryota; kingdom Metazoa; phylum Chordata; class Amphibia; order Anura; family Alytidae; genus Discoglossus; species Discoglossus pictus. The sequence goes on from CM050169.1 coordinate 73,004,107, forward strand.
TATTTACTGCAATTTCTGTATCCCTTAGTTTGCACAATAGTCTCCCATGTTGCACTGTATCAAAAGCCTTTGCAAAATCCAAAAAGACTACATCCACTGAGTGCCTTGATCCAAGTGTCTACTAACCTCCTCATATAAACTAATTAGATTTGTTTGAGATGACCTATCCTTCATAAATCCAGATCGACTACTTATGATCTTGTTCAGATAGACATATTCTTTTATATTATCCATCTTAACAACCCTTTGAAAAAATGTCCCACTATAGAAGTGAGGCTTATGTTAATGACCCGATAAAGAAACTTTTGAGGTTTGAAATCTTGTAAAATATTATATCCTCTTGCTTTTGTTTACCTTTATTATCTGTTTGTACAGCTCATTCGTGTCCGACTCTCTGTGACCTCATGGGCCGTAACACACCATGCTGATCCACTTGGTATTCATGACAGAGAGACTGGATACCAGTTCATTTCCAGTTCAGTGGACAACAGCATACAGCTGCTGGTATTCCTAGGTGGTTTCCCAATCCAAGTACTGACCAAGCCAACCCTGCATGGTTTTAGGGTGATGTGACCTCTTGGTTCCCTGACAGGAATTTAACCCAGGTCACAGTGGTGAAAGCACCAAATTCTATCTGCTGGACTACCGATTTAATTATAATAAAGAAATATTGTAAAAAATAATTTAGCTCTTCATAAATCAAATACAAACTGCAAATACTATTAAAGCAATACAATCATGGATAGGCAAATCAATTATGTAGAGAAGCATTTTAGTATGATTCAAATAATTACCCAGCTTAACATTTTGTATAAAATCCATCTTTCTATTTTTTTAAATTGCAGGTAACTTGAGTTATTCCATTGTTATGATTACCAAACTATAATATATTACCAAAATATTCTTGTTAATTGTCATTTGCCCCACTAATTAGATGCTTTTTTATCTGAACATCCATTAAAAGGGTTTGTTTGCAATCTAATACAAAGTGGGCTTTATGATTTAGTAATAGTAATGTTAAGAAATGTTAAAACAGTCAATTGCTGGTAAAATTCTCATTCAGCTTAGGCAATAATTACACAGGTTAATACATTAATAAATACTAATATGCTGGGGAGGAATAAAACACAGTAAAACAATGCAACTGTATAAATAAGATTCAACCTATTATACGACATGTGTTTATTTTACTGTAGACTAATCTTATTAAGTTATATGAGAAAGTAAGTAGGAATCTGGCTGACACAATTCAATTAATGTAATTCAGTTGGATATATGCATTTAAATACATGATCACATGTATGACTATTAACCAAAATAAGGAATAGTGGAATTGCTGTAAATATATGTGCATGAATAGAAAACTGATAAATTATTGGAAGTGAAGTGTTGCTTGTAAATTAAATAAATAGAAGAATGGGCAGCAAACTGGCAGATGTAATTTAGTACAAACACATGTAAAAATAAGCATTTGTGAGGGAAAAATAAGCATGCTATGTGATAATATATAATATAAATGAACCCAATTTATGGGTACAAGAGATGGAATTTAGAGTAATTAACTGTGAAATAATGCTCAATGCCATGCACCAGCTTCAGAAGCTAATAGAATATTATAGATAAAAAATGCTTTTAAGCAAAGCAAGCAAGCGTAATTCTTAAATAAAAGAAATCTCAGGTAAGAACAAATTTGGAATCCTAAATGACCAGTGTAGCATTCATTAAATAGTTACATAGTAATAGACATAGTTACATAGTAATTGACGTTGAGAAAATACTTTTAGTCCATCAAGTTAAACTTTTTAGATCTCCTCAGATCTGCAATACGCGGATTAATTGTTAATTGATCCAGAAGAAGGCAAACAGAAAAAAGTAAACCTTTGCCAATTATCTCAAAAGGATCAATAATCTCTCTAATTATCTCCCTCTCTATCAGTGGTGCCCAAAATTGTCCTCCATATTCCAAATGAGGGCATACTAGGGATATTTATAGTGGCAGAATTATATTTGCTTCCCTGGATTCTATACCCTTCTTAATACATGCTAATATTTTACTTGCCTTCGTAGCTGCTGTTTGGCATTGAGCACTGTTACGTAGGTGGTTGTCCAAAATTACTACTAAATCCCTTTCAATATCTGATACCCCTAGATTTGCTCCATTTATGTTATAAGTTGCATGGATATTTTTCCTTCCCAGATGCATAACTTTACATTTATTCGTATTAAATCTCATCTGCCATTTAGGTTTCCACATTTCTCTAATTTATGCAAATCAATTTAGAGGGAAAGTACATAGGTTTTCCTATGTCTGTTTAGTTAATAATTAGCAATAAAATCAGTATTTAAAAAAAAAAAAAAGTAAATGCTTTTAAAACATACATGAGCCTCCTTGAGGAAGTGTTCTTTCACTCCCTGGATACAATGTGTAAAGAGAACTGCATCTGCAGCTTTTGATAATGTCAGGCTTAATTGTTTGATAGCTACAATGATTTATTTATTCAAATGCTGATATTAGTTCTAATTAGTAACTAAGTAAAACAAGTATACTGTATTGTATGACAAGAACTGCAGCTCTTTAAGTACAGGTTTGGAAAAACTATTCTAAAAGAGGACAATGTAAAACTAGAAAACCTTAATTGAAGAATAAAAGTATTTTATTTGCATCCATAGTGACATGATTACCAAATGCCTCAATATCAATAAGGAGGCAACAACATCAAATTTAAAAAATACGTTTAAAAATATAGATATATTTTTTAATATAAAAGGAAATCAGGCAACAGGTTGGATATTTATTTAAATATCCTATTTAAGCCTCAAAAAGAGTGGCAACCACCATTTGAGTTGGGGGAGCTCCTCCTAGGAAGTGCTCTGTTAGTTAAAATATTTAGTTTTTTTAGAGCATCAGATTTTTTTAAGCTATTTCCAGAACCAGAAGATGAGGACATGGGCTTCTTCAATCAAGATGGATAGCCCATCTAGTCCAGGGCAGAAGAGTGAGGACCGTCGTTGATCATCACTAGATGATCATTTGGGGTAGGTATTATTAATTAATGTCTATTTACAGGTTGTGTCTTTTTTATTTTAATATACAGTAGACTCTCAGTTATCTGACACCCAGGGGGATTGGTAGATGCCGGATAAATGAGAGTTATGGTTGCTTGAGTTCCAGTTAACTGAGAGACTACTTTATTTTATTATTTTATTTGTAGTTTTTTATTTTTATTTATTTATTTGTGATTTAAGTTTTATTTTTTGTAATATAGGTTTTATTTTATTTATTTATTTTTTGTCATTTTTTTTCATTAAATAGGTTTATGTTTTTTTTATTAATTAATTAGGTTTATTGTTTTAATAATTAATTACATTTATTTGTTTATTATAAAAATCAGTTTATTTTTATTAATTATGTTTATTTTTGAGTATTTAATTAGGTTTATTTATTTAGTAATTACATAGGTTTATTTTTTGAGTAATTCATTAGGTTTATTTATTTTTTAATTAAATAGTTTTGTTTTATTAATATAAAAGGTTTATTTTTTTACTAATAATTAGATTTACTTTTTGAGTAATTAATTAAGTTTATTTTTTATTAATTAATTAGGTTTATTTTTTGAGTATTTAATTAGGTTTAGTTAGTTATTAATAATTAGGTTTATTGTTTAATAATTAATGAGATTTCTTTTTTGAGTAATTAGGTTTATTTATGTATTTATTAAATAGGTTTATTTATTTAGAGCCTCATTCAATTTGCGAGTTGGCCAATTTAATAGGGCTCTATATAAGCACATAACATATTTTTTATAAAGAACTTTTTAGTTACTGAACTTCTATCCACAATCAAGGTCTTCAATAACTAAAAACTTCCGTCAAAAAATATGTTATGTGCTTATATAGAGCCCTCTTCAATTGGCAAAATTGCAATTGAATGAGGACCTTAGTAATTAGTTAGGTTTATTTATTTCTAGTAGTTAATTAGGTTTATTGCTTTAGTAATTAATTAAATATATTTATTCATTAAATAGGTTTATTTTTTAGTACCCCGTTGGCAGGGGTAAATTAATTAGATGCCGGGATTTAATTAGATGTAGTGGATTATTTGTTTAAATGCTGCCGGGACTCCCGCAGTCGAGGTACATTTATATGTCCAGGGTCCTTCGGGGGAGACAAGAGCAGAGATTTAAGAGAGTGCACTATTGTTGAGGTCTTTATACGTTAAGGTAATGATTTAAAATATTATTCTAGAAGTGATGGGAAGCCAATGGCGTGACTGACAAAGAGGTGGGCAGACACTGAGCATTGAGTTTCGTAGATGAGTCTAGAGGATGCATTCATTATGGCTTGGAGTGGAGAGAGAGTTGCAGTAGTCAAGGCGAGAAATTATGAGAGAGTGGATTCGAATTTTAGTTGTGTCTCATTATATTTTTAGGTGAAAAAGACAAGACTTAGTGATTGACTTTATGTGAGGAATAAAAGAGAGGGCAGTATCCAGTAGAACCCTAAGACAACTGGCCTGGGAGGTGGGAGTGATGATGGTATATCAACAGAGAGAGAGGATGCTGTGGTAGATGGTGATAAGACTAGAAGCTCTGTCTTTAAGATTTTGAGTTTGAATTGACGGGGGGACATCCAGGAAGATATGCTAGAGAGGAAGTGGGACACCTGCTAGAATAGAGGGGGAGAGATTTAGTGCTGAGAGGTAGACTTGAGTGCCATATGCACATAGATGATACTGAAATCCAAATACAATTATTAGGGTACCAAGGGAGAAAGTAAAGATGAAGAAAAGGAAGGGGCCTAGGACTGAACCCTGGGCCATACCAACAGTCAGAGGGCAAAATTAAGAAAAGATGCCAAAGAAGAAGACACTAAATGATAAGTCTTCAAGGTAAGATTTGAACCATGAGAGAGCAGTGTAGTGGATGCCAAGAGACTGGATAATTTAAATAAGAGTAATATGGTCAACTGTGTTGAAAGCAAAAAAGATTCAGGAGAATTATGATAGAGAAATTACCCTTTGACTTGGCGGTGAGCAAATCATTAGTGACTTTTATGAGGGCTGTTTCTGTGGAGTGTTGGCATCAGAAGCTAGATTGGAAGGGGTCAAGGAGGGTGTTAATGAGGAAATAAAACAGGTAAGGCGGTTGTAAACAAGTCATTCAAGTAGAGCGATAGGGTGATAGTTAGATTGAGAAGATTAGTCCGATGAGGGTTTCTTAAGAATGGGTGTAATCATGGCATGTTTTAAAAATTTTGGAAACTTGCCCATATTAAGTGAAAGGTTGAAAATATATGTAAGGACAGGGATAAACATGGTGGAGAGGGGAGGGATAATAATGAATAGGGTTGTTTGTAGAATTTGTTAGGTGAGAGGATGATAGTAGACTACAGAGCTTATCCTCATTTACAGGGTCAAAGGAGTCCATGATGGATGTGGGGTTGAGGAAGGGTAAAGGCTCGTGGCTGTCAGTTTGCTGAGAGGAGGGTGTGTTAGGTGAGTGCTGAGAGGAGAGTTCAATTCAGATATTTTCAATTTTATTTTTAAAGTGGGTGGAAAAGCCTTCAGCTGTGAGACAGGAAGGGACAGGAAATGGGGGAAGGCACAAGAGAGTGATGAATGTGGAAAAAAGCATTTGGGGTTGGAGGACAGATTTGATATTAGTGATGTAAAATAGTGCTATTTGACAAGATTGAGAACAGAGAACTAGGAGGGCAAAATAACCTTGTAATGGAGGAAGTCAGCATGACTGTGAATTTTTTTTCACAGCTGTTCTGCAGTGCAGGAGCATCTTTAGAAGTAGTGTGATTGTGTAGTGTGCCATGGTTGTGCACAAGAGTTATGGGCCCTCATTCAATTGCAATTTGGCCAATTGAATAGGGCTCTAAATAAGCACATAACATCATTTTTTTAAAGAAGTTTTTAGTTAGTAAACATCTATCCAAAAGCAAGGTTTTAACGAACTAAAAACTTATTTAAAAAAATAGATGCTATGTGCTTATTTAGGGCCCTATTTAATTGGCCAAATCGCAATTGAATGAGGGCCATGGTGTTTTCAAGTGTGTCAATCATGGAGGACAGAGCCATGCTGTATTGAGATGGTTGTGCAATGGTCCTAGATGCAGAGAGAGACAGGCCCAGAGCAAAGATGGTGGCTTAGGTGTGGGGGAGATGGTTGTGCAGTGGTTTCAAATGCAGAGAGACAGGCTCCGTGCAAAGATGTACTCATAATGGCACAAGATGGGTGTCTGAAACACATTGTAAAGAAATGGTAGATTATTTATTATATCCATACACAGTGATATCCACAATTTAAATTATAAAAGAAGTAGCAAGTTTCAAGGCAGGTAAAGGAGGTGAGGGGACGAGAAGGGATTGTAGTACAGTGGAAAGGTGTTGTGGATCGATTGCAGGTTTCTGTGCATTTTGGAGGTAGGGAATGAAGAAGGGCAGAGCGTGGGAGTTGTGTTGAGGTTAAAGGTAAGGAGGTAGTGGTCATATAGAGGGAGAGGAGTGATGCCAATTATATTTGTCACAAAACTTTTTATGACCTTGCAGGAACTATTTATCAATTTCTTATCTCTGTCTATTAGGCAAAAGTCCAAAAAGACCTGTTGATTAGATAAAACAGGATTCAGATAAATAATATTACTTATGACATATGGGCTATATCAAAAGTAATAATAATACCAATACAGCTGATAAAGGCAGCAGCTAGAGATAATTTGGGTAAAACATCAGTTTTAGATGGTGAAAGCACAATTGTACAATTTTGTACCTTATTATTTTTCCATAGAATCTAGACAACATGTGACTAAACTCATTTCTTATTTTACCCTATAGCTAAAAAAGTAGTACTTACTTATCTTTAGTCCACTTAATTCCTCCATATCTTGCAATATATTACATTTATGCATGGCCCTAACCTATAGCCTCCCTACATACCTTCTGGATAGTGATGTCGCGAACATCAAATTTTCGGTTCGCGAACTGCGAACGCGAACCGCCGCAAATGTTCGCGAACCGGCGAACCCGGCGAACCGCCATAGACTTCAATGGGCAGGCAAATTTTAAAACCCACAGGGACTCTTTCTGGCCACAACAGTGATGGGAAAGTTGTTTCAACGGGACTAACACCTGGACTGTGGCATGCCGGAGGGGGATCCAAGGTAAAACTCCCATGGAAAATGACATAGTTGATGCAGAGTCTGGTTTTAAGCCATAAAGGGCATAAATTACCTAACATTCCTAAATTGTTTGGAATAACGTGCTTTAAAACATCAGGTATGATGTTGTATCGATCAGGTAGTGTAAGGGTTAGGCCCGCTTCACAGTGACAGACCAAACTCCCCGTTAAACGCACCGCAAACAACCACAAACAGTCCATTTGCACAACCGCAAACTCACCATTTGCACAAGGTTGGATACCAAGCTAGCCATGTCCCATTCCTTGTCCTCACTGATGTCATTAAAGGTCTCTTCCTCCACCCAGCCACCAAGGGTCCCCGAAAGGTGACAACAAGCCCCCTGGGATGCCTGCTGTGTTTGGTCTTCCACCTCCTCAAAGCCACCTTCCTCCTCTGACTCCTCTTCTTCAGACTCCTCTCACTGCGTTGCCTCTCTCTGCATTATTATAAGGTGTGTTAAGTAGTACTACTCTTATCAGTTTAATAGTTAATAGGTTTATCAGTTTGTTGGTCGTATCACTTCAATTTTGGGGCACGGCACGTGTAATCAAAGGTGCCACCAGATAGGAGTGGCGTGTTTGTAAGTACTACTCTTATCAGTTTAATACTTGTTACGTCACCTATCAGGGGGCGTGTATAAGGCCTGGATTTTTAGAACCAGGAGATGGAAAAAGATGCGTTGTTGGTCGTATCACTTAAATTTTGGGGCACTTTGTGACATTAGCTTCTTACGCTCAAACATGTCCTTTACAGGCACCTGACTATGGGCAGATGAGCAGGAACTGCTCAAGGCGAGAGACGGAGTGGCGGATGGTTGAGAGGGGGCAAGGATGACAGCAGTGGTTGATGTGGCTTATGATGCTGCACCAGGAGGAGGATGGCGGCTTTGAGTTTGTGTGCTGCTTGTATTCATGTGTTGGTCTGGAGTCACCCAAACATTAGGTCTCAACCTGTAGAGGATAAGGGAACCAGGCTACTCTAGACCTCATTCATCATTACAGGTTTTGACAGATCGGTACTATGCGTGCAAGCTAATGTGACAACAGATATGAGTGGCACTGTGCACTTGCAGAAGTTGGTAGAGTAGATGCTGTAGGTCTGACACACACGCTTGCAGACAACTAACTGCTATGCAATCTATTACAGTACAATTTTTTTTTCTGTTTTAAATGTACACTACTGTTACACCAGATATGAGTGGTGTGTTAAGTAGTTCTACTCCTATCAGTTTAATCCCTGTTATGTGCCTTTTTTTGGGGTTTGGTTGTTGAAGCCACAGTGCAGCACCAGAGGCCAGAAAAATTAGGCATGTACAAATGCCTGAAAAATTAGGTATTGTTGATCTTGCAGCGAGCAGAGAAGAAGGTAGGCCTGATTCAACGCCCCATCCCTGCATATCCACAGAGATTGAGAGGGCGACCCTTACAAGGCCACGGGCCGGATATAAAGGGGGGCCATCCCAAATAAGCACACAAGCGGGGACAAAGGTAGTGAAGGGGGCATAGAGGCCCATGGACTGACGGTCGCCATCTTGGCAGGAAAAGGGCCCAGCAATGAAGCCAAACTGACCCAGCACAGGCAGCTACTTGAGTCAAACGCTGTACAATTACACCTTAATAAAGCTGAAACATTCAGCAGCAGGGATTCTAAACGGCCACACAGGGACAAGGTGGCTAACAGCCCCCACAGTCTCTGCACCACTCTTTTTAACAGATAACCCAAGGGGCTAACCAGGGACCTTGCCCACAAAAAAAAAAAGCAGAATTTTATTGGAGGAATTATTAGTGTCTTTACCCCCCAAGAGAGGACATAATATACGGTATCTTTAGACTACCTGATGGCCAAACCTCCTTTAGCCCCAATTCTATCCAAGAAACATTTCAAAACTTCGATCAGACCATATATTCATCCCAATCCCACTGCAGCGGAACTGACATAGAGTCCTTCCTACTACAGCAAGAAGTCCACAAAATACCTGTACCTCAATTGGACAGCTTGAACCTAGACATATCCCAAGAGGGATATGTCTAGGTTAAATCTACAATCCAAGATCTTAAATTTGGCAAGTCCCCAGGGCCAGACGGTTTTACTCATCTGTACTATAAGAAATTTGAGCCCTTGCTTACCCCCGCACCTAACATCTTTGTTTAACGCTATACTAAATGGAGAACCTATGCCCCCTTAATTGAATCAGGCCGACCTCATAGTCTTTCCAAAAGAGGGTAGGGACCCGAATCTCAAACTGTATTACAAGGCAGCGCAGCTGGCTTTCATTCCTCTGGCACATTCTCCAAAACACATCAGCCGCTCTGGGTATTTATGGAAAATGTAAGCATGTCACATTATACATGGGATACAGTAATATGGATTCCAGGCCTGTATACTTTTTTGAGAAACTTGAAAAACCCGTTGATTAAGCACTCATTAAAAATATGGACGGAGATGAACTGGACACAAAAACTGGACACTCGGGTATCAGATCTTATCCCTATCGTACCCAATCCCCACTTTAAGATACATCTTCCGGAAAGCTCTCTCAGTTGGTGGAAGTCTCAGAACCTACTAAGGGTTGGTCCATGGTGGCATGATGACAAAATAATGACCTTTGAGTGGGTGAGAGATAGATACAATTTACCCCTGGCTGAACACTATAATTTTTGCAGGATACAACATTTTATATATAAGATAAGTGGTAGGGGAACCCCCCAAAGAAACACCTGGCTACTCAAAAAATGTAGATATTCCCCCTTTCAGCCTGGTATTATTAGCCTCATGTATGAACTATTTAATGAAAACTCATGGGCAAACAAACCAGACTATACCAAAGCCTGGGAGAGGGATTTGGGCACCGAGTTGGCAGACAGCACATGGGATAAAAGTTGGCAAGGCTTAAGTAGGGGATCTTTAAATTATAGTCTGCTTGAGACTTCAATAAAGGTCCTACACAGGACATATATTACTCCTTTTAAGCTAATAAATGGGATCCAAAATGGAGCAGCTCATGTTTTAGGAACAGTGGTAATGAGGCTACATTTATTCATGTCTGGTGGGAGTGTTCGGCAGTCATGAGACTATGGGAAGAAACATGCTTACTAGCTTCTAAAATGTTTAAGATTGACCTAATAAATATTTTTTGAAAGAAAAAATACACATAGCTAGTAGTTGGAAAACCCCAAATTAAAACTTTCAGGAATTAATAAAAAAAATCAACTATTTACTGCTCAACGAGAGATTTAACCATGTAGTCTTGGATAGAATCAGCCAGTTCCAGACAATTTGGGATCCCTGGATAGCATCCCCATTTAGTGCCCCCCTAATATAATAAAACATTTGTTAATGGTTGAAGCGACTCGGGGGGAAGGACCAGAGTGGGGGAGCCCTGGAGGAGACCCTTCAGAAGCAACCGGCGGCAAAATCATCCGAGGAAAGGAGAGGTCGCCTACTGAAGCCTGCCCTAGGGTAACCCAAGGGCGATTGAGCAGGTTAGATATTGTAAATAATAAGCTACTGCTGGAGTGATGATAGATAATAGGACTTTGGTGTTAACTGCTGATATACTCTTTACTATTGTCTGTTTTACCATGTCTTAGGTTTCTCTTAAAAATTGCAATCACAGTAAAAAAAAGAAAATGTAAAAAAGTAAAAAAAAGAAGGCCTAGCCACCTAATTTTAACAAAATGTCTTCATTGTAAATATGTATTTTTGCACAACTGTTGTGTTATGCAAGACTGGTCAATATGCTTTCTTTTTCATTACATGCTGTACGCCTTCTGACATAAAAATTGAAATTCAAAAATTAGGTATTGTTGCAGCCGCTGCTGTTGCAGCGGCCAGAAAAATTGACCTTTGTTCCCCAGGCAGAAAGTGCCATAAAACATTGCATCTTCTTGAACCCTAGTTGGTGGCGGATAATTCACGCAAGTCATCCGGCATTCACAGATAACATACAGCAGCGTGTGGACCATTTATAGCCGAAGGCAGCTCATCTCATCAGGCCTTTTTCAGTCGAATGTATCGCCCAGTGTCAGTCCCTTCGGGATCCATCCCTCATTCATCTTTATAAAGGTTAGGCAATCTAGACTTTTTTGCCCTAGGCGACTTCTCTTCTCGGTGACAAAACCTCCTGCTGCACTGAAGGTCCTTTCTGACAGGACACTTGAAGCGGGGCAGGCCAGAAGTTCAATTGCAAATTGGGATAGCTCAGGCCACAGGTCTAGCCTGCATACCCAGTAGTCAAGGGGTTCATCGCTCCTCAGAGTGTCGATATCTGCAGTTAAGGCGAGGTAGTCTGCTACCTGTCGGTCAAGTCGTTCTCTGAGGGTGGATCCCGAAGGGCTGATGCGATGCGTAGGACTGAAAAAGGTCTGCATGTCCTCCATCAACAACACATCTTTTAAACGTCCTGTCCTTGCTGGCGTGGTCATGGGAGGAGGATTACTTTCACCTCTTCCCCTGTTATATTGCCCTTGTGCTGTGACATCACCCTTATATGCTGTGTAAAGCATACTTGTTAATTTGTTTTGGACCTGCTGCATCCTTTCTGACTAGCGGTAATTTGGTAACAAATCAGGCACTTTCTGCTTATACCTGGGGTCTAGTAGCGTGCACACCCAGTACAGGTCGTTCCCCTTCAGCCTTTTTATACGAGGGTCCTGCGACAGGCACTACAGCATGAAAGACCCCATTTGCACAAGGTTGGATGCCGAGCTAGTCATGTCCCGTTCCTCGTCCTCAGTTATCTCGCTGAAGATATGTTCTTCCCCCCAGCCACGTACAACACCACGGGTACCAGATAGGTGACAACGAGCACCCTGGGATGCCTGTTGTGATTGGTCTTCCTCCTCCCCCTCAAAGCCACATTCCTCCTCTGACTCCTCTTCCTCACAATCCTCTTCCAGCGTTGCCGCAGGTCCAGCAAGCGATGCTGATAAGGCTGTTTCTGCTGGTGATGTTGACCACAACTCTTCCTCTTCCTCGTCACGCTCATCTATGGCCTGATCCAGCACTCTTCGCAGGGCACGCTCCAGGAATAAAACAAATGGTATGATGTCGCTGATGGTGCCTTCGGTGCGACTGACAAGGTTTGTTACCTCCTCAAAAGGACACATGAGCCTACAGGCATTGCGCATGAGCGTCCAGTAACGTGGCAAAAAAATCCCCAGCTCCGCAGAGGCTGTCCTAGCACCCCGGTCATACAAATACTCGTTAATGGCTTTTTCTTGTTGGAGCAGGCGGTCGAACATTAGGAGTGTTGAATTCCAACGTGTGGGGCTGTCACAAATCAAGCGCCTCACTGGCATGTTGTTTCGCCGCTGGATATCTGAAAAGTGCGCCATGGCCATGTAGGAACGCCTGAAATGGCCACACGCCTTTCTGGCCTGCTTCAGGACATCCTGTAAGCATGGATACTTATGGACAAATCGTTGTACGATCAGATTACGCACATGTGCCATGCACGGCACATGCGTCAACTTGCCCAAATTCAATGCCGCCAACAAATGTCTTCCTTTGTCACAAACCACTTTGTCAATCTCTAGTTGGTGCGGAGTCAGCCATTGATCCACCTGTGCGTTCAGGGCGGACAGGAGTGCTGGCCCGGTGTGACTCTCTGCTTTGATGCAAGTCAACCCCAAGACGGCATGACACTGCCGTATCCGGGATGTGGAATAGTATCTGCGGAGCTGGGGGGGTGCCGTTGATGTGGAGCATGACGCAGCAGCAGAAGAGGACTCAGCTGAGGAGGTTATGGAAGAGGATGGAGTAGGAGGAGTAGAGGAGGTGGCAGGCCTGCCTGCAAGTCGTGGCGGTGTCACCAACTCCTCTGCAGAGCCACGCATTCCATGCTTGGCAGGCGTCAGCAGGTTTGCCCAATGTGCAGTGTAGGTGATATACCTGCCCTGACCATGCTTTGCAGACCAGGTATCAGTGGTCAGATGGACCCTTGCCCCAACACTGTGTGCCAGAGATGCCATTACTTCCTTTTGCACAATTGAGTACAGGTTGGGGATTGCCTTTTGGGCAAAGAAATTTCGGCCAGGTACCTTCCACTGCGGTATCCCAATCGCTAAAAACTTTTTGAACGCCTCAGACTCCACCAGCTTGTATGGTAAAAGCTGGCGGGCCAAGAGTTCAGACAAGCCAGCTGTCAGACGCCGGGCAAGGGGGTGACTTTGTGGCATTGGCTTCTTACGCTCAAACATGCCCTTGACAGACACCTGACTGTGGGGAGATGAGCAGGAACAGCAAGAGGCAAGAGACGGAGTGGTGGAAAGTTGAGAGGGGGCAAGGAGGACAGCATTGGTTGATGTGGATGAAGATGCTGGACCAGGAGGAGGATGGCGGCTTTGAGTTTGTGTGCTGCTTGTACTCATGTGTTGATCCCATTGGCGTTTGTGATGTGACATCATGTGCCTTCGCAAAGCAGTTTTACCTAGGTGGGTGTTGGACTTCCCACGACTCAGTTTCTTTTGGCACAGGTTGCAAATGGCATCGCTGTTGTCAGAGGCAGACACACACAAAAAATGCAACACTGCTGAGCTCGGCGGTGACGGCATTCTGGTGGTGGCAACAGCATGCGTTGATTGGCGTGCTGTCTGGCTGACCCTGGGTGCTGATGCATGCTGTCTGACTGTGCCACTAGCTCGTTGCGATGACCTCCCTCTACTTCCAACTCGTCTCCTCCTTCTCTCTGTCTCCCCATCTGAACTTTCCCCCTGTTCTTCTTCTCTTCTAGCGGGCACCCACGTGACATCCATGGACGCATCGTCATCATCATCACCCGCCTCACTTGTATATGACAACTGAACAAAGGAAGCAGCAGCGGGTACATCATCATCATCATCATCACATCGTACGTACATGTGTGTAATGCTGCCTGACTGAGACATATCCCTGTTATCTACATTCTCTGGCAATAATGGTTGCGCATCACTCATTTCTTCAAACTGATGTGCAAATAACTCTTCTGACTGATCAATTGAATTGGCTGTGGTACTAGTGTTGGTGGTGGTGGTAGGCGGGTGAGTGGTAACTTGAGAGGTGCCCGAAGCTAAGCTGGAGGAGGATGGTGCGTCAATGTTCCAAGCGGAAGCTGTAGAAGATTGGGTGTCCTGTGTTAGCCAGTCAACTACGTCCTCGGAACTTTTCAAGTTCAGGGTAACTGGCCTCTGAACACTGGGCATTATTGTACGGCCAAAGGGAATCACAGCACCACGACCACGACGGCCTCTGCGGGGTGTCCTGCCTCTGCCTGTCAATTGTTTTTAAATGTGGACTGTTGGTACCCCAAATAGATTGGATTGGTTGAACTTGGCACAGTACTTGTAAGCCTGACACACACACTATGGGTAGCGGTCAAGCAAATGAACTTTGATTGACGGTCAGGCAAATGCACTTAGATTTAAGAAAATAAAAGTTTTTTTTTTTAAATGTGGACTGTTGGTACCCCAACTAGATTGGATTGGTTGAACTTGGCACAGTACTTGTAAGCAAGACACACACTCTGGTTAGCGGTCAAGCAAATTAACTTTGATTGACGGTCAGGCAAATGCACTTAGATTTAAGAAAATATTTTTTTTTTTTTTTTAAATGTGGACTGTTGGTACCCCAACTAGATTTGATTGGTTGAACTTGGCACAGTACTTGTAAGCAAGACACACACTCTGGTTAGCGGTCAAGCAAATGAACTTTGATTGACGGTCAGGCAAATGCACTTAGATTTAAGAAAATAAAAGTTTGGGTTTTTTAAATGTGGACTGTTGGTACCGCAACTAGATTGGATTGGTTGAACTTGGCACAGTACTTGTAAGCCTGACACACACACTATGGGTAGCGGTCAAGCAAATGAACTTTGATTGACGGTCAGGCAAATGCACTTAGATTTAAGAAAATAAAAGTTTGGGTTTTTTAAAAGTAGACAACTAGTAAACAATATTATATTGTATGCGTTGTGCACACACAGTATAAGCTGTGAGCCTGACACACACACTTGCAAGCAGGGGCTAGCAGGAAGACAGGCAAATGAAATTAGATTACACAGGGAGACCAGGAGACAAACCACAATCTGGGGTACCCTCTGGCTCTTTAGTCTCTGGATCCTCAGATGGAACCTCCTGAATCTCTCCATCTGAGACTGCCTGGTGTGTAGTTACAGGCAGCCCTTGAGAAGCAGCTGCTACTGCCTCTTGTTCAGGCTGAAGAACTGGGCTACTTTCTGTTTCTGCTCCAGGGTCTGTGGCTGGCTCCTGGACAATGGTCATACAAGGAACCTCTCCACTATTTCCACAGTCAATTGGTAGGGCCCAGTGCTCATTGGGTTCTTCTCTTACTCTAGGAGCAGAGTAGCTTTTCCCCAGTTCTTCACCTGGGTCTGGCACTACTGTGGTTTGGCCCTGTCCCCATTCCTCTAACTGAGTGAGACTTAGCCCCCTAAAGATAGGGACCAGTTTTTCCTCTTTCCAGTCAACCCCATGGATGCCGGCATCCTTGTTATTTTTCAGAATCATGGATATCAAAATTCTCCCCACAGTCCATACATTTATTTTCTGACCCAGCCTTGGCAATATTTTTAGCCCTAAAAAGGGCTTTTTGAGGTGCTGTGTTTACAGCAGAGATCTGATGAGTCCTTCAGCACTGCACTGGACACTGAATAAACTTGCCTAGCTATTGATTTCCCTATTCAATCAGCATCACCTACACTCTCCCTCCTCTCTGTAAGACTGATTCCAAAATGGCTGCTGATTGGCTGGAATGTGTCTGCTGGCTGTGACATGCAGGGTCAAAGTTTGCTCAATGATAAAGTATTGGGGGCAGGTCGAATCTCGCATATGTTCGCTGTTCGCCGCGAACGCGAACATGCTATGTTCGCCGGGAACAATCCGCCGGCGAACTATTCGCGACATCTCTACTTCTGGATTCTCAAATCCAGTTATATAAAACCTATTAATTTGTATTTAATTATTTATTTATGTAAATAATTAATTATTTAACACTGTTCTTACAAATGGAAAAATGAAAACCAATTACAACCATATAAACAGTATGAAAATAAACCATTAATAAGTGCACTGAAAGCAAAAATGATTATGATTATTAATTTCTATGTTTAATATTATCCTTTATTTGTAAAAACGCCAACATATTCTGTAGCTCTTCTACAACATATTTTGTAGCACTTCTGCATATTCTGTAGCACATATTGCTATACAAGGGTTACGTACATAGCAAAATATAATATTAACACATTGAAAGGGAGGGGAGGGCCTGTTTTTGAGCTTGGAATCATATATAAAAAAGTGCCATACACGATAGGAAACTAGCAAACTTACAATTTAAAGCAGGAATAACAGATAAGGAATAGCAAGGGTCAGGAATGAAGTAAAAGTTTACCTAGGTAGGAAAGTGTGAAAAGTTAGAAAGGGTATTCATAAAGTAGGAGAGTGAAGGTTATAGTAGGAGAGGGAAGGAATCTGATAGAAAGTCAGTGGGAGGTAAATGGCTATAGATTGGAGTATGTTATCGCTGCCTCCTCTTCTGGATCTCTACATTGTTGTGGTGAAGGGGCGTGTGTACTTTAATGAAGCTGTGAGCTATACCATGTAGGTTCACCCAAGATGGACAGGTAATAGCATAGAGTTCTGACAAATTGATGGTCACAGGATAAGGAACTGGCAACCCACTCCAATATTTTTGCAAAGAAAACCTTATGGATTAGTATAACCAGAAACACAGAGAAATGTGCCTGGGTGAATTAGTCCATATGGGAACTTAGAGCCTCCTTTAATTAGAAGCAGGCTTACACTCTGCTACAATTACGGTGCTATTCAATTGAACAAGCCTGCAAACCATGCACTCGTACTTAGTAGTTCAGGGAGGGAACATGATCAATTAAGCAAGGCCATAACTACCCATTTGGAAACAGCCAATAGAAAATGAGACCGACATCATTACAGCAGTTTAAGATGGAGGTTACATGTCAATTAATTAGCGTTTAGAGGTCCGATATGTGATCGGACTCGCAAAACTGCAAAATACAAAATAATAAAAATGAATGCTGATACTGTTCTAGTCCATGTAGGTGGCCTGATGTATTAACTCATTAGTTCTCAAGATAGATATAACCCCGAAATGAGACTTTAAAATAAGTTATTTTTCATTGCCGATTGAGACTGTTGTCCAATTAATTATCATGTCTGTCATCACTTTCCCCGTCATTTACAGGGCAGTATTGATTTTTTATTTACATTTACAGTGCTGCGGACATGTCTTTAACCCTTTTGTTGGTCCCATCTAGTACCTGTAGGATTTTCTTCTACATTTGCCTTTTATGTGTGAGAAAACATTTGCGGGCCTGCGGAATTGTAGCAACTGAATAGCGATTGAGGAATGGACATCTAAATGGCAGATGAGATTTAATATGAATAAATGTAAAGTTATGCATCTGGGAAGGAAAAATATCTTAATGGAGCAAATCTAGGTATCAGATATTGAAAGGGATTTGGGAGTGCTTGTGGACAACCACCTAGGTAACAGTGCTCAAAGCCAAGCAGCAGCTGCAAAGGCAAATAAAATATTAGCATGTATTAAGAAGGATATAGAAGCAAGGGAAGCAAATATAATTATGCCACGATACAAATCCCGAGTACGCCCTCATTTGGAATATGGAGTACAATTTTGGGCACCACTTCATAAAAAGGACATTTTGGAGCTGGAATAGGTACAGAGGAGGGCAACAAAACTAATAAGGGGAATGGAGGGACTAAGTTATGAATAAAGACTAATCAAATTAAACTTATTTTCTCTAGAAAAAAGGCGTCTAAGAGGAGATATGATTACCTTACATAAATACATCCAGGGTCAGTATAAAGATTTGTCAAGGGAGCTTTTTGTGCCAAGATGTTTTTATCTAACAAGAGGACATCCCTTGAGGTAGGAAGTAAAAAGATTCCACCTTAAAGAAAGAAAAGGGTTCTTCACAGTAATGGTGGTTAATCTGTGGAATTCTCTACCAGAGGAGGTGGTGACAGCGGATTCGATAGATAACTTTAAAAGGGCACTGGATTTATTTATAATTAAAAAGGGAATGCAGGATTATCATGGATAATTAGAGAGACATTATTGATCCAGGGAGAAATCCGATCGCCAGTATCTGGGGTCAGGAATTAATTCTTTTATTTTTCCTTTGAGACGATTGGCTAAGTTTCACTTGTTTTTTTTTTCTGTTTGCCTTCCTTTTGAATTAATTAATAATTAAAAATAAAATAAAAAATAAAAATAATGAAATAATTGATTAATAATTCATTAACAACTAATTAATTAATATTTCATCCGCAGATTGTAGATCAGAGGAGATCTTAAATGGTTGTACTTGATGGACTAAAAGTCTTTTTTCAACCCTAATTACTATGTAACTATGTAACTATGTAACTATGATTTGCAATTTCAGCGATCATAACTCTTGCGGACGGGAAAGATCAAAGGCTTAGATGGGGCGTAAGTTCCGGTTTTAACACCTGCAAGGATTTCAAGCCTGTAACCCTTAGACCATTTACGACTTGCAAAAAGACGCCAATTGAATTAGCTTATGGGCTCCATTACGGGTGTCCGTAACTTACAGTTGCTCAAATGAATGAGGCTCCAAGAGTAAGACACATCTGAA
Organism: Discoglossus pictus; assembly: GCA_027410445.1. NCBI lineage: Eukaryota > Metazoa > Chordata > Amphibia > Anura > Alytidae > Discoglossus > Discoglossus pictus. The sequence continues at coordinate 73,022,948 of CM050169.1, forward strand.
GGACTGAAGAACAACAACAAATCTCTGACTAGTGGTCAGGTAACCTGAAAATCGGAAAATAAGGTTATTGTAATGTTACCGTTTATAAAGGTACAACAATTACAGGTGGGTGGATGGGTGTAGGGTGGGAGGGAAGTGGTTGCTGTTGTCAGAAAGGATCAGGAAGCCTGTGGAACTGGTAGCTTGAGGTCTCTGAGAAAAGGGAAGTTGGGACAAACTGTTGATTGACTAGTGTAAGGGAGGTGAAGAGAGTGTAGGGGGTGACCTTACTGATTGGGTTTGGTATATTTGGACATAACAGAGGTAGTACAAGCACATGAAATATGCATACCTGAAACAAATGAAAAATTAAATATAACAACATTTGCATGGTTGCTGTAAGGTAAGGTAAATATGTAAATATGACTTAAAATGAACCAGTATTAAGAGGTATTCAGTGTTTTATACTTTACCAAGGGTATGTTCTTACACATCAGCTGTTTAACCATTTACCCAGAGGTAGTGGCAACATTTGTTGACAGATGATATAACCTTGTGTACAGAAATAAAAGGAAAGTCCTCTTGATTAGATGAATATCAATTATGTTGTCCCCACAGGATTTATATTAAAGACTGTGTGTTTGGATGATGTTGTCCAAAATGTACACTGTAAATAGTAATGGAGATAAAGTAGAACCTTATGTCACTCAGCGGAATAGGTACATTGACCGTACACTGAACTTGTGCTTCTGATCTCATGTAAGTTCATTAAAATTACAATTATGTGTCAAGCAGATGTAATCTTGAACTCTGAACTTTTGATACTGTTGAATGCTGGAGTGGAGAATAGCTAGTCTATAGCAGTGTATGCCTGATATTATCCTTTCTATCCCACTAGTAAAAAGAGGCATGAGTCATAGTGCCACTCTGTATACCATAACAACTAATGTTGTAAAGAGAAATCATGCAATTATCATTGTTTAGTTCATTATTTAATTTATCTGCTTGGAACTGATCAACTCTCAGTGAGCCATGTTACATAGCATGCATTGAGTGCAGTACAAGCTTTTAATTGACGCAAATTACAGAAGTATAGCTATTGTACTGAAGAAGTTGATGGTCCTGCATTCATGAACTCTTAAAATCAAATTTGGGTTAATGGTGTAAGAAGGATAAGAGAACGGGTTGCTTTTTGTTGCCCCTGTGAGACATCAAGATGCTGGAACAGGTTGTTATATGAATAGTATATACGAGGCAAGTTGAAGATTTGATGAGTTGAGGAGAGTCTTATAGTGAGAAATAGATAATTTCATTGGATTGGGGTAGACAAGACTTTTGAGATTGGAATTATGGGTGAATAGAAGTGTGTATTGAGGGACTATTTGGAGATCAGATTTGAGATACAATTTTATCCCATGATTTTACATTTATTGTGTATGATCCAGCACTTTAATAGGTCTGCCTTTTCAGGAATAGTAAAGAACAGCTGAGATTTAGAATTTGCTATCCTCAACTCAGTTTCTAATGTTATAGGATTTAAGATGAACTCTAGCAATATATTTGCTGTGAAAAACTATTTCTTTCCATTGTTATCATCTAAGTATCAGCAGCCTGAATGTAAATACCGTGACTGCAGTAAAAAAAGTTTTGATAAATTACCTGGCAGTTTAATAGTTGTGTAAGCCACTCAACATGTACTCAGTCCATTTTTCATTTGCAAACCTGCAGCCATCTTTCACTCACACACCTCAGGCATTTAACAAGAAGATCGTAATTTCCTCTGTCACTCAGTCCCTGTTTCAGACATCTCAAGTCATAAATCTTTGGCCACCTTTCCTTCCAGCACAGCATGAGTCGCATATTTACTGAGACTATATTGTGTCTTGCCTCCGAAAGACAAACATATTTTTATTTTTATAATTAGAGCTTGACAAAGTTTATGACCTGGGTTAGGCATAGTGGTCAACACCGTTTATTTATAATGATCCATACTTTATAATTTTACCAAATAATGTATCCTTATCTGTATTAATCTTAAAATGAACATTATGTTTTCACTCAGTAAGAGATGTAGAAAACATAAGCATGCATATTGTCCTATGAAGTGGCTGATGGTTGTGAAATATTTACTGTTTACCACTACTAAACAATAATAATAATTATGATGGTTACTAACAGTCTACTTGTGTATCTTAATCTAAACTGAGACAAGGTCAAGCTAGAGCACCATATCTAGAAATCTAATTCCTAACATGAAAAATTATAGAATCATAAAATCATAGAAAGTCTATGGGAATATATGTTTGAAGTTTACTGAAACATTGCAGCAATCTTAATGCAATTTACTTCTTTTGCATTTTATGCAGAATATGTTAAATATTTAATGAACATGAAGATCAAAGCCAAATATTGATAGACTCTTAACTTTATGGTCTATCCTTTGACAATCTATTTTTAGCATGGTTTATCTTTGACTTCATAGCCTATCTTTGAAGAGTAACTGGTTTAATTTGTCTCCAGGTCCAAGGAGGAATCCTGAACCTGGGCCTGTGGAGCCTGGGCTTGGCCTGACATAGATGCTGTGTGGGTCTTGGGGTAGTCCTAGGGTGTGTGTGATTGCAACTGCACCTGCACACAATGAGCTGCTTCAAGGTCTTTCCACAAGTATGTGGTGTGTGTGCCCTTGTCAAGTCATGTTCCTGCAGTCAAGTCTAGTATACCTGGGCCTCTGAGACAATAGTGCTTCATCTCTGAACATCACTTGGGTAACCCCAATTACACCTAACATCACCACAGGCCCCTGCATCTAGGAGAAGTTATTATGGGACTGTTGCAGCAAGGCTCCCAGCTCTGGGTTTTGACCCACCAACAGCTGGCAGTGACACTGAGACAGGGGAACAATAAACACAACTACTCAATGTGGACCTTAGGTTGGAACAACTACAAGCCCACATTACCCAATGTATTTCAGTATCTCAGTAACTGAGTCTTATAACACTGTAAACAGCTAAGTGTGACAGACTCTTTGCTTATTTTGAAATCAAGCTGTCACGGATAGTGGATGTCTTTCCGATGCTCTGCACCTGAAAATTTCTCCTGCTATTCCAGCTGCTCCAGTGCCTACTAGCTACATTACATATTCAGACCCATGCCACTTCACCATCTCACTTCAGTGCAATGATGGGCCTTCTTGGGGTATCAAGATATTATGGTGGAGACCTAGCCTCATGACATGTCTTTTTTCAGCAATGCACCCTACGGTGGACTCTTCATCCTGAACTATTCCCAGCAGTTCAGGTTAAAATTGTATATGTGCTCTCTCTCAATGTGGATGATGCTCTGGAGTGGGTTTCACCTCTCCTGTAAAATAATTCAGCGCTAGTCAATGACCTAGACCTGTTCTTAGAAGAATTTGGGAGAACCACTGATGTCCCTGCCAGGGAAGATTTTTCTGCCACTGAAACAGGGTAGTCACTACACTAGAGATTTCAAGACTCTGGCAGCCAAACTGTCCTGGGATTAGGCTGCTACATTTAGCATAGTGGTCTGACTGATCGCATAATCAATGAGCTAGCCCACTATGACACACCATGAATTACCTTGAAATGATTTCACTGACCACATGCATTGATTCTTGGATCAAGGACAAATCAATTTGAAAGACAACTTCTGAAAGACAGTTGGATCCATACTGAAAATCCTATGGAAGTAGGTAAAGGTTGTGTCTGAGACTGAGCATCAATGAAGAAGGATGGAAGATATTTGTTACTACTGCTGTGAGAAAGGTCATCTCCATGCATCATGTCCTGTGAAATGGTAAACATAAGAAGATCCAAGATGAGCATCCTTCAGATAGAATTACTACCGCTCCTTGTCATGGCAGGCAAATACTAGCCCCAGTCAAGCTGATGTGGACCAATCAAGTCATAGAGATACTGGGATTTATTGACTCTGAAGGGAATTACATCAGCAAAGGAATTGTGACACAGTTCAAAATCAAGTAAAGAAAAGATCACTACTCATAAAGGTCATTGATGGTGCCTCCTTGGTCACTGGACACATTTTTCATGACAACTGTGTCCTCATCATGACTACTAGCCTGTAACACTCAGAGACACTAAAGCTGGTCTTACTTTATCTGTCCACCAATGACCTACTTCTTATAATGCAATGACTCCAATGCCATGACCCTAATATTTCATGGACCATGGACCCCATTTCATGTCCTGGAGTGACTCCTGTCATGGAACTTGCTTTCCTGTACTCCTTGCTAATCACCAGTCAGTACCAAGAAACCTGTAGATGCACCCAGACAAAATAAACCTGTTTCTGAATCCTCTAGGAATGGTAGAAAAACCAAGAGGAACTTTATATGTATTGATGTTGCCACCATCACTTCTAAGTCTGATACCACATCACACAATTATTATCAAGGATATTCACGAAGCTTGATCTCTGTGGGGCCTACAATGTCATCAGAATCCAAGAGGATGATGAATGGAAGACAGCATTCGACTCCAGAGACATCCATCTTGAGTAGGGATGCCATTAGGACTCTGTTATGCTCCATCTGTGTTCCAAAGGCATGTGAACAACATCATCAGGGATATATTGTGTCAGTAGTTTATTGTATAACTAGATGATATCATTATCTTTTCACCAGATCTTGCTAACCATAGACACCATATCAAGGAAGCATTGCAACAACGTAGGTCCCATAGTTTCTATGCCAATCTAGAGAATTGTATCTTTGAATGCACCTTTGTGGCTTTCCTCAGATTCATAATCTATATCCAGGGGTTCTCCATAGACCCAGTGAAGATTTTGACTGTTAAGAACTGGCCAATTGCCACTGACTTCAAAGAAACCTAAAGATCCATTGCATTCATAAATTTATATCACCATAAATCATTTCACCATAAACATGCTTATCAATAAAGGAGCTAACACCAAGACATGGAATCCTCAAGCCCTTAAGGCATTCAAAGTACTCAAGAGTAATTTTCCCTCCACTCCAAACCTCAACCATCTTGACCCAGCTCTAGCATTATTTATAGAGGGGAATGCATCTGAGAACATGGCAGGTGATGTATTCTCCCTACATCAGTCTCCAAGTGGTCGCTTGCACCCTTGTGTCTTTTTTTCCAAAAATTCACCAGTGCGGAAAATAGATATTAGCAACAGGGAATTGCTAGCCATTAAGATGGCATTTGAATAATGGAGGCATCTACTGGGTGAAACTAGACATCACATTTAAGTCTTCAATGGCCACATGGTTCTTTGACATCAGGACATCCTGATATATGGAAGACTGCTGAGTTACTCTCATGTGTTTACTGGTGGCTCCATTATGTCAGAGAGGTTTAGAGTATGTGTGGTCTGTGCTCGGAAGAAGATAATTCGAGCATTACCTTTTTGGTTGCTGCAGCCCTTGAATATCCCATATTGTCTTTGGTCTCACCTGTCCTTGAAATTCATTACCGAGGTACTCAATCTGAGAATAAACTCAAGTGTTTTAGTTCTATAAGCGTGGTACACCACTCAGAAAGCAGATTTTTTTTGCTCACTTGTGCTCTTGACAGAGAAGAAATATCCTATAGCATACAGTATCAGTCAGGTATCGCTCTAAAGAGTGACCCTGTTCATAATACCAGGCAATTCTTCCCTGAACAGTAGAAACAGCAAACCCCAGACATACATTTAAGCTTTTTAGGGCCTTTTCAGTGAAACCTAGCTATGACCCTTAGGGAGATCAATCCCCAAGGATTATTTGCATGCAGAGAAAAACAAAACAAAGTCAGATGCACTCACTCTGAGATCAATCTCACCCAAGAGGGACCACTGAGCAGGATGAGAGGTCTGATTTACTTCCACTGGCAGAGTTCTGTTACAATAACAGCATGAACAACTTTTTTAAGTTTTTGGCTACCATCAGCTAATATGTCACTGACCCACATACCCACAGGGAATTCAGCAGCCAATGATCAAGTAGACGATCTTGTAGATCTGTGGCTACTTTTTGTGAACTGCTCCTGAAAGCAGTTACACGATAGAAGTGGACAGACAAAAACAGAAGTGTGAGATATAGAGGTAAAAGGATGTGGCTTGTTATGAAGCACCCAAGGTTGCAGCACCATCTTTCACATCCACATCTTTGCAGTTCCTGTAGGCCTTGCCAAAGAATGGGAAGAATATTCTGTCTGCGACCAAGCCTCATCAAGGTACTTAGAAAGTGTCTGCAACCAAGCCTTAAAAAGGGACAAAGAAAGTGTCTGACCAGGAACAAGTCTCACCACAAAACACAAAAAGTGTCTGTCTAAAAAAGATACACCAAGAGATAAATGCCAACACCAAATCCAGGGTCAAAGTCAAGTTAAGTTCCTGCAGTCAAGTCTTCCACCCCTGTGACTCTGAGATCATAGCCTAGAGCTTCATACTTGAACAACCACTGGTTGACCATGAGTAACATAAAACTGGAAAATACAGTTATATAAGGGGGTGTGAACATCTAATTTCAATGATTCCATAAGAAACATCTGCTAACCATGTAAACATTTTGAAAAGTAAGAGGTGCTCATCTGAGAATGAACAACACCTAAGTAGGTTGTCCGATAGGCCTGGTCACCTTCTCAGAGAGCAGCCTTTTTTTTAGCCACTTGTGCCCTTCACAGGGAGAAATATCCTGTAGAATATCAGTCTGATCTCACGCAAAAGAGTGATCCAGCCCCGAAATACCAAGCAATTCTATCCTAAACAGGAGAAGCAGCAAACCCCAGACGTACATTTCAGTCTTATCACTGAGGTGCAGCTGTATCCCCCCAGGCACAATGATCAAGGAGTCCACATCTGGATGCCCTATCACCCATAAGGTGAGAAAAACTAAACACAAAGTGTCAGAGGCGCTTAATCTGAGAATGAACAATACCTAAGTAGATTTGCTCTACAGGTCTGGTGAGCTCTTTCATCTCACTTGTGCCATTCACAGGGAGAAATACCAGGCAATTCTACCCTGAAAAGGAGAGACAGCAGTCCCCTAAGGGTCATTTGAATAAACAAAAAACAGAAATAGAAGTGCTCACTCAGAGAACAAACTAATATTAATAGGTTAGTTCTGTGGACACTATAACCCACTCTGAGAGAAACCTCTTTTAGCTCACTTGTGCCCTTCACTGGGAGAAATATCCTGCATTATATCTGATCCCACTCACTAGAGTGGTCCAGCCTCAAAATACCAGGCAATTCTACCCTGAACAGGAGAAACAGGAGACCCCAGATGTACATTTTGACCTTCTTTGGGCCCCGTCAGTAAGGTGTAGCTGATAACTCCCTAAGGCACCTAAAAATCCAAGAACCAACAAAACCAAACTGTATATACACAGATTAAATGGAGGTTTTTCATTTCCAAATGTAATCACATATGCTAATGCTGCTCAGTTATATCAAATCATTTGATGGTACTTATCTTCTAATCCCCTGAAATGTTCTCAGAGATAGAAAATGTTCTCCTTACAGATAGAAACAGTATAAGTAGGAATCAACATGGATTTATGAGGGATAGGTTATGTCAAACAAATCTAATTAGTTTCTATGAAGAGGTTAGTAGGAACTTGGATCAAGGCAACTCAGTGGATGTAGTTTTTTGTGATTTTGCAAAGGCTTTTGATACAGTGCAACATGGGAGACTATTGAGCAAACTAAGGGATACAGGATTTGCAGTAAATATCTGTTCATGGATTGAGAGCTGGCTAAAAAAAAGAAAGCAAAGGGTTGTTTTAAATAGAACATACTGAGATTGGACTAATGTTGTAAGTGGGGTTCCTCAGGGTTCAGTATTAGGACCTCTCCGTTTTAACATATTTATTAATGACTTAGAAGGAGGATTAAAAAGTATTGTCTCAATTTTTGCTGATGACACTATGTTTTACAGAAAATTATGTACTTTCCCTCCAAAGGGATTAACATAAATTAGAGAAATGGGTGACTAAATGGCAGATGAGATTTAGTACAAATAAATGTAAAGTTATGCATCTGGGAAGGAAAAAAAGCATTGCAATTTATAGGTGAGTACTCATAAGTAATCACAGCCAAGCATATCTTACAAAGAGAGAATACCCTAACATATAAATCATGTTCAACTGTAAAACAAAAATCAGATAATGATGTACTTTCCCTACAAAGGGATTTGCATAAATTAGAGAAATGGGTGGCTAAATGGCAGATGAGATTTAATACGAATAAATGCAAAGTTATGCATTTGGGAAGGAAAAATAGCCATGCAATCTATAATCTTAATGGAGCAAATCCAGGGTATCAGATATTGAAAGGGATTTGGGAGTGCTTGTGGACAACCACCTAGGTAGCAGTGCTCAATGCCAAGCAGCATCTGCAAAGGCAAGTAAAATATTAACATGTATTAAGAAGGGTATAAAAGCAGGGGAAGCAAATATAATCCTGACACTATACAAATCCATAGTATGCCCTCATTTGAAATATGGAGTACAATTTTGGCCACCACTACATAAAAAGGACATTTTAGAGCTGGGAAAGGTACAGAGTAGGGCAACAAAACTAATAAAGGGAATGGAGAGGCTAAGTTATGAAGAAAGACCAACCAAATTAACCTTATTTTCTCTAGAAAAAAGGTGTCTAAGAGGAGATATGATTACCTTATATAAATACATCCAGAGTCAATAAAAAGATTTGTCGAAGGAGCTTTTTGTGCCAAGAGGTTTTCAACTTGCAAGAGGACATCCCTTGAAGTTAGAAGTAAAAAGATTCCACCTTAAAGAAAGAAAAGGGTTCTTCACAGTAAGGGTGGTTAATCTGTGAAATTCTCTACCAGACGAGGTGGTGACGTTGGATTCGATAGATAACTTTAAAAGGGGAATGGATTTATTTCTAATTAAAAAGGGAATTCAGGGTTATCCTGGATAATTAGAGAGAGAGTATTGATCCATTGAAAAATCCGATCGCCAGTTTCTGGGGTCAGGAAGGAATAAAAAAAAATTCCCTTTGAGACGATTGGCTGTTTCATTTGTTTTTGATTTCTTTTCTGTTTGCCTTCCTCTGGATTAATTAATAGAAAAAAAAATAAAAACATTTAAAATAAATAATTAAAAAGTTGATTAATAATTAGTTTACAACTAATTAATTAATAACTAATCCGCATATTGCAGTTCAGAGGAGATCTTAAAAGGTTGAACTTGATGGACTGAAATGGCAGCCTTTTTGCGGGCTCCAAACGGTTTACGGGTTACGGCCTTGTGAACATTGCGGTTGTTAAACCCGGTACTTACAGCTTCCAGAAGCCTTTGATCTTTTCCATCCACAAAAGTTACGATCACTAAAATCGCAAATTGCTTTTCAATTGCTACAATTCCCTAAGCCTGCAAATGTTTTCACACCTTTAAACAGCAAATGTAGGAAAAAATCCTATGAATACTAGAGAGGAACCGCAAGAGGGTTTAACCCCATGTCTGTAGCACTGTAAATGCTATTAAAAAATCTGCACTGCAGATGACGGGGAAAGCGATGAAAGACAATAGAATTAATTGCACAACAGTCCCAAGCTTGAAAATCAGCAATTAAAAATATATTTTTTTA